>PVIJ01002444.1:0-160902 GCA_004024925.1 Scalopus aquaticus | reverse complement strand
CAAAAATAGATGATTGGATCAAGAAGATGTGGTACATATACACAATGGAATACTATTCAGCATTCAAAGAAGATAAACACATGCAATTTGCAGCGACATGGATGGAATTAGAGGGGATCATACTCAGTGAAATAAGCCAGAAAGAAAGAGAAAAATATCGAATGGTTTCACTTATAACAGGACTATAGGGAGGCCGGGTAGGAGAGAGACAATCATTGGGGGGTGGGGAGGAGGGAGGCGGAGGGAGGGAAGGAAAAGGGCACAAAATGGAATAGAAAAGAAAACAAGGGACCATGGAGATGGATCACGGGTGAATTGGTGGTGGGCTACCGAAGGGGAATACAAAATGTAAAAGACATAAATAACAATAAAAATATATATTTAAAAAAAAAAGAACCTGCAGAAACATCAAGCAGCAGCTTATACCTTGATGTCCTATGCAGACTACTGTCTGGGCTTTTAGTCCCCTCTGAATTGGATTCCCCCACTGTCGTCAGGAAGTCCATCCAGCCAAATGCAAGTCTTCATTGTTCTACAGATGGCTCAATACTCGCTGGTGTTGCTAAACCACCACCGAACTTAATAACTTACAACAGGAGCAACTGTATTCTTCCCAATTCTGTGGGGGACCATAGGGAATCCCCTGTTCTGTGTTCCTGCCAGGCTGCAGGCTAGTAGGCATTGCTTGGTCAGGACCCCTCCCCTCACTGCCAGCTGAGCTTCTGGTTTCTGTGTCCTGTTCATGTGGTCTCTTGGGGTTCCCTCTAGTTCCTTCTGGTTGTCTCAGAGAAGTTGGATTTATTAACTGCACAGATTTCCACCAGGGCCCTGAGACCCAGAACTGGTTGAGTCATTGTTGCCACATTCTACTGGTTTAAACATAAACAGCTCCCTGGCAAGGCCAGATTTAAGAGGTAAGAATACCAGGAGATATGGTGCGTCAGCATCTTGGAAAGTCCATTCAATTCCTTCTCCCCAAAAGGACCCTGCCAGTTTTTCTGTGTGCTTCCATTCTACCCAGACACTGAGTATGCCATCCCAGAGTTTTTATTGGTGCATCCCACTAGAGATGTTCTCCTCCCATGCTGAATTCTCATTCCTTTCTCATCTGTTCCTCACTTTCTCCCCTGCACTGTTTTGAATGTTGCTGGGTTTTCCTATTGGACTGCAGCTTTGCATTTCTGTCCCCAGTGAGAACAGTCATCTCCACCTGATGCCATAATTTCTGTTTTCCCTCCCTATTATGAATTTTTGCAGGTTTTCATGATACAGGGGTACCTGAAGGCATTTCTGCATTAAATCTCTAAATATAATAAGTGAAAGTGTCACTCGTTGATATAATATGTGCTAAGTATAAATGTATCCTCTGGAGTCGTCAACTCAGAGGTTAAAAATACAATGTTTTTCTTAAACAGTACTTTCCATGTAGATCCAATATTATTAAATGTTCAATAAAAATGGGTAAAAATGTTTCAAATGACACTTCCAGAGTTCAAATTCTGACAGGTTAGTACACAGGTCAGAGGATTCATATTTCCAAAACTTGATTTTTAAGCTTGGTTCTAGCATTGGGTATCTCAAATACTAAAAACAATTGAATACTTGATGACCATAATTATTAAGGCAAATAGTCACCAATTTGTAATACAGATAGGTACTCATGAGTTACTGGTACTCACAGAAAATTTTCTGAAAACTGTCTGTTGAAGATTTTTGTGAAATGAAGATGGAAGGGGAAGTAATTGATACCATTTCTTGCTTCCCCTGGGACCTGTACCTCGTTCCAGCAGAAACCAGGTTTGCTGCTTCACCTGTTGAGCACTCACTCCTGGCCTAGTCCATCCCGATGACCTTCCCCAAACTAAGCGTTCCTATAAACACCCCTTGGATTTCAGAAGAACTAACAGTGGAAAAGGACATTGAAAGATCAAAGTATGTGTCAAGTAACTAAGAAACTCAGGTTTTGTTCACGCATCAGTTTGTCTTGGCCACAGTTTGGCATCATGATTCTTCCTTGTGAGCAAGTAGCCTTTCTTTCCTTGTGTCCGTGGTTAGCACTCCACCCAGCAAATTGCAAACAAAACAAAACAATATCTTTAAGTTCTCCTCTCCAATCACTAAGGCATCTCTCATTCTCTGTGATTTCAATTCTCTTTGCTTTGAATTTGATAAGAAATACATGACATAGAATTTGCCATTTTAACCCTTGTTAATGTATATTTCAGGGGTTTTAAATATACTCACATCATTGTGCACATTCAAGTGTTTTTAAATTTGCTATAGCTTCCATGGAATTTTTAAATCAATGGAATAGCAAGATGAGAAATCAGAGAATAGAAGTGGTGCTCTATCACATCAGATGGTCAAAGTTAACCTGAGGTTGCCCATTTGCTAGGTAGTCACTCTGGTAGTGTGCTTGCTCTAAAGTGAAAGGTACATATGATTCAAGCAAGGCTGGCTGCTACTATTTAAAAAAAAAAAAACAGAACATTTTGTTGTCTTTAGGTCAATGAGGAATATTTACTTGTGTTTATGCTTTAAAAAAGTTTTCTTCATTGAAAAAGAAAAGACAGTGTGTATTTAGAGACCTTGGACTTCATGTTTTTGCTGCTCTGGATTGAGAAAATGTCCAGCTCTTTTCTGCAATGTGGGATTCAGTACTACCACTCATCAAGAAAATGCGGATGTTCCAAATTTCCTCTTGCTGCCATTGGCTTCTGGCTGGAAACAAACTTCATTGCAGCCTTCATGACATCTGTGCAAGCTACTGAGTCAGCCTGCAGAGGGACTGGATGGTGGTACATAGGAACCAGCAATAGAGCCTGAGACCTGATTTCATCCAGGAAACCTCCAGAAGACTCCACTGATATTAAGTGCTCAGCTTTCAGCTTGTTCTTGGCAGCTAGGACATCTGTATTGGAAAGGTTTCCTTGAGCAATTGTTTCCACTTGATTATAGACAGCCTTGATTACATCTCCAGCAGCTACAGCCTGTGAGATAGTGTAAACCCAGAGTTCAGAATCTGAGTAACTGGCATTAAAAGCAGAAACATCAAATAGCTGGTTAATTCCCTTGGCGACAGCCTGGTAGAGAGAGTTCACTGGTAGCCTTGCTGCCTCTTGACATGTGCTCCAGCACAGAGGACATAATGACAAAACTAAATGCATTTGCTTCTGCACTTCCTGTGGCAGCATTTTCTACTACAAAAGTAGCATACACGAGACTATCTCCATTCTGTTTTCAGATTTCACCTCTGTGGTATCTGATCTTTGCACCCCATGAACCAAGCCCTCCCCTCACATTGAGAAACTGTCCAGCAACTTGCTTTAGAACAGGAAGACTCCTATCAAGTCCCAACAAAGTGATTCTTGCACTTTTAAAATGGTTCCGAACACAGAAATATAACTCATCTAGTGTCACTTTTCCAATCTTATAATCAGGATAATACAAGGAATGATCCAAGGCATATTTGTAAGTAGCAGCATGCAAGCTTTCTGTGACATGAGCCTGTGGATTGTGAAAAGTCACAGCTCTGTCCTTAGTTAAGACTGAAGGGCAGCTACTTCTCAATGGTGGGGCTGTGGAGACATTGAGTAGGAGCTCCGTTCGAATACCAACATCATCCCACAGGTATTTCACACTGTAAGCCATGTTTTCCCTTGTTGCAGTCACACTTAATTAACCACCAACTGTTTCAATTCCATGGGTTATCTTGAAAGACGAAGCTCCTTTTGTAGTTAAACAGGATGTAAGCTGAAGCAAGCGAGAGGTTCCTAGCCCGTGGGAGCCCTCACACCCACTGTCCGCTCTAATGAACAAACCAATTCTTGGTGCAGGAGCATAATTTTCCAGAGACACAATGACTAAACCATTTGGTAATTTGGTATAGTCGAGGTCCTGAGCCTATGGAGGCATTCCCCCGGGGACATCTGAGCTTTGACTTTGAGAGCAATTTTGCAGGAATAAAATCTCAAGAGGGACCCGCCACTCATTAGCAGCTTCATGGCTCAAGCTTTCTCCCACCCTCCGTGCCTGCCAGCATAAAAGAAAGCAAGATGGTGGCGGATCTGGAGGCTGCTGAGCCCACCTGCCAATAGGCCTTGTCACATCTTGTTCTAATGTCTGTGGTGTGTAGTTTTGGTGTCTAGTTTTACCATCCAATTCTGTCTGCTTTTGCATAGTCATTGGGGAAGGTTTTAAAAACTTATTTCCAGTGCTGCCAATATCACTCCAGACTCTCTGATTCCTGGCTTCTTTTCATGGAAATGTTCTTAAGACAAGAATTTGTGCCCAGAAGTGTACTTTGCTACTTAGCTGATTATGGGTTTTAGTCTTAGTTCTTGCATGGAATCTGTACATTTATTTAACAAAACAAATTTGAGCATGGCCAATCTTCCAATCTAGCAATTTATAAGGAACAGGATATTCCTGAAGAATCAACTAGCAAAATTCATACCCAGAAATTCTATACAATAATAACCTAAGTCCCTGTCCTTCTGAGTCACTGTCAAGTTGCCCAGTAGGTTAGTTTATTATGAAAGGGGAAAAGAACAAAAATAAGGGGACACTATAATTTAAAATATATTTAAGAGCTACATTAATCACAAGGTGTTCACGCCACATTGATACTGATTCCCACAAACTTGAGTATGTTTCTGATCCAATTAGAAATTTGAACACCAGGTGACAGGGAAATTACCCCATGGTAGGGTTTGCAATGTCAATTTTTGATGCATATGTAGATTAACTCTGCAAAATTCCTTTTTCTTTAAATTGCAAAGTTCTTTGTTCTTTCCCTCCTTCATTTCTTGCCCCCTTTCTGGAGACCATATAGCCTCACTGCAATGATCAATCAGGGGACAGGAGCTACTATTCCATGTGTGGGTCTCTGCGTGCAGGAATTAAAGTCTGCCTTTTCTCTCACTCATCTCACTTGTGTTGGTTTATTATACCCCAGCCATAGAACTCTAGAAGGGTAGAGGAAGATTAGCTTCCTCCCCACTAACCCTTCAAACCACCATAGCTTTGCATCTCTGAGACCTGTCCTTTTCTCCCAAGAGATGCAGAAGAAATTGCAAGTGCTGCTAATGCTTGAGGGTCTCCAGGTCTCTCTGTGCTTCATAACTGATATCTCCCTCCACTCCTCACAGAACCCCGCAGAGACTGTTTCTGCTGCAGCTGAGCCTCTTGTCCAAAGTAGGCTGCAAAAGGCTGCCTGTTCTAGAATGATGTTCTCAATGCAAGAAATTACAAAGACTTGGTACGTGCTGCAATTAGGGTGCTGCTTGTGAGGAAAATAACAGCCGTTTAAGCCAAATTGATGCCTCCAGTTTCTCCATACATGTTCAAGGATGCATGTGGCTAACAAACCAGCTTTTATTGATGGGAAAAACTTTTCCCCTTGGTCCAGCTTTGCTATTGATCCCTCACCACAGAAGGCTGGTTTCCTTGAAAATACTGTGCACTCCCCAGGAGATCCCTGGGCTTCGGAAGCTGAGAAACGTGAGGCTGGGGCAACCAGGGTGTAAAACCATTTCTCATGAGCCAGCAGGGCCTCCATTAGCCTTCACTCAAAATAATCCACATGCCAAAGTGACACAAAGTGACACGGGAGGCCTGTCCTCCCATTGTCACTACCTGCCAGCCAAGGGGTCCCACTGATGTTGCAAGATAAATGAGGAACTCAGGGAAGATGGACGCACAAGTTAACCTGCCTTTGAAGGTCTTTAGAACAAATGTTTTATTCAGAAGTGTGGATCAGGTTTTTTACTTAGTTTGTGTGCTTCCTCCTCAGTGGAAGTTAAACACATTTGAAAGCAGACTTCAAGATGCTATAAATCAGCTCTTTTTAGAGTTTCTAAAATTTCATCTCATGCCCAGAAGCTGTGGAGTATAATTTTTGCGGGTCCCCTTATAATTAAAAACAACAAATTAAATTCAGAGTTCCCAAAGTGGTCAGGGTATGCCTCCAGCTCATACAGTAGTTGCAGATATGAATTTCGGATTTGTGAAATGAACTAAAATGGCACAATATAACCCGAAGGGCAGTGGACAGCCGCCTCGCAGGGCTGCTCTGCCCCAGCCTACCCAGGGTGTGTCGGACCCAGGAAGAACGTTAGAAGTAAGACGTGACTCTGGGACTTTCAACCCAGGATCATGCAGGAAAGAAGCACACTTCCAGGCCAATGTGAATTGAGATGTTGAAGGAGATCAAAACTTGTCATTTGGGCATAAAGATTATTTTGAGCTGGAGACAACTGAGAAATAGCAGATCCCCAACACAAGCTTGCTGTCCCTCTTTACTAGTTGCCTAAGAGCAGG
The DNA here is from genome assembly GCA_004024925.1 of Scalopus aquaticus. Classification (NCBI taxonomy): domain Eukaryota; kingdom Metazoa; phylum Chordata; class Mammalia; order Eulipotyphla; family Talpidae; genus Scalopus; species Scalopus aquaticus. Next base: position 154,581 of record PVIJ01002444.1, on the reverse strand, counting down.
TTTAGAGTTTAATTCAACAGAGACTCTCAGAAGCTGGAGAAGACAAGGAGTGGAATCTGTACACCAAACTTAATACAACTCTTGCATGAGGTCCCCCCATTATGTAGCTGACTCTTGAGCAAACTGGGGTTGAGGAACACAGACTCTTCTCCCTGTGCAGTCAAAAATCTACTGCTTTTGATGCCCCCAGATTAAACTAATAGCTTGCTCTTGAGCGGAAGTCTTACCAATGACATAAAGAGTCAATTAACACATATTTTGTGTGTCATAAGCATTATATATTAAATTCTTAAAACAAAAATAAAATGTTATTAAGAAGATCATAAATGGATCATCATAAAAGTCTTCATCCTCTTTATCTTTGAGTTGTGGGGGCTAAAGAAAAGGAGGGAGAGGTTGGGTGAATAAAATCCAAATCTAAGTAGATCTTTGCCGTTTAAATGTTGCCTGAGGGTCTGTTGACTTACCTTCCCATGTTTCTGCCCCTAAAGCTTTTTCCTTTATCACATCACTTATTTCCAAATCTGTTTGTTGTTAAGCTGTTGCGCAAGTACAGTTTCTATCCACCCCTCTGAGCTCTCCCACTCAAAGTGTGACCACACTCAGAAAACTGATGATTCTTCTCTTGTTCCTCTGTCTCTCAGTTAACTTGCAGGGTCCCAGCTGAAGAACCTTAAGAAGGTAGGAGAAAAAGTTTTTTTTCCTCCTCTACAATTGTCCATGTATGATTTTCTATCAATATAGTTCCCCAAACATCTTCACTAATCACCGATATTCAAAGGAAGAAGCTGATCTGTTCAAATGGAGGAGGGAGGAAAAGAGCTTTGTTGACCTGGAAGAGAGAGTGGACCCCAACTTCCAACTCATCCTTTCCCCACGAAGTGAAGTCACCCGGTGTAATTTTGATGATAAATGATTTTCTCGTATGGTCATGATGTCATTTTAGAGTTAATGGATTTGAGAGCAGAGTGGGGTCCTTGGGTTCACTCTGGGAAAGGTTTCACCAGAGCTCCCTTTGGCGACACGCGGCAAGTTTCTCCACGAGACAGAGACTCAGTTATACTTAAAGAACAGGTTTATTAGGACAAGGAAGTAAAGGACACTTGTACAGACACAAGTGGACAGGAAGAGCTGCCCCTCTGAGGGGGGTAGGTTTGCTAAGAGGTACAGGTCACGGGCAGACAGGCAGGTCTCTGCCCTGCAGAGTGACAGAGTTGGTAAAGGAAAGCACCTGTGTAGGCACAGGTGGGCAGAGAAATGGCTGCCCCGAATTCTTGCACGGATGGCACGATATAGCTTTCTTTCAGTTGGGAGGGGCTCATCTTTGAAGATGGCTGTCTGTTTACTGGCTAACAGAATCAGAAAAGAGACTGGAGGTTCTACAATGGGCTCATTCTCCATATCTTTGCCCCTAGACTGCCTTCTAGCTCCTACCTATGATTTGTAACTTAGGAGCTGGCACTTAGGGATTTTGCTAATGGTTATGTTGATTTCTTCTACCCCCACTTTCTTGTGTGGGTCTAGTTCTAATCTTATATCTCCTCCATCAGTCACTCTAAAACATTGTCACCCCACTCTTGGAAGAAATGTTTATTAGACGCATTAGCTAATGAAATTTGCTTCTAGAATCTCCAAACTCATGCACGTGCATGTGCGTGCACACACACACACACAAACAAACACAAGCACACAGCACACATGCACACACGGACACAAGACATACTGAATACTGTTACAGACCCCTCAAAATGTGCGGGTTCAAACACCCTCTAGGAGAAAGAATTCACCAGAATTTTGAGTGAACCAAGTAAGGTTTTTATTAGGAGCTCAGGCAGGAGAGAAATCAGTGTCAGGAAGAATTTATGACCTGGCTCCTAGAGGGAAAGTCAGGGGAAAGTTTTAAAGGGACAAGCTCACGTGGCAGAAGGGAGCAGCATCCTAGTTGTTCTGGGTTAGGCAATGGGCTATGTCCTGCCATGCGGGGCCCTCAGCCTTCCCTCTCCAGAAAATTGTAAGACAATCAGGATTTGGTACTTTTCATTCTAGTATGGCACCTTTGTCTAGCCTGGTAACTCATCTTGGGGGATGTTGAAGTAGGGCTCTCACATGTTCAAACAGGACTTTTTGACATCTTAGCCTGATAGCGGAGGTGCCAGGTTCCCTGCCCCACTGACATACAGCACCTAGGACTAGCTCCTGAGAATGAGGGGTGGAGCTGAGTGGTCAGGCGAAGCTGTATAATGCTGAAGGCAGGTGAACCCTAAAGAGGAGAGCGCCTGTTCCTGCAGCCCAGTGTGTACCCTGGTTTTGCTGGGAAGGAGATGTGTGGAGGAGACACATGGAGAGATACTTGAAGAAACAAGTGGGTGAGAGACATGAAGGAGGCTGATGATGGCAGCCATTATCTTGATGTGGTATCTCCTTTGGTACCAGCTTTCTGGACATGCTTCCTATAGTTCTCTGCCAGGAGGTCCCTTAGACTTGTGGCAAACTTCCAGGTCCGAGAGGCCCCGCTTCAGGCCTACCTTGTTTGTTTGGGCATTTACCTACAAGGGGATGGGCAATTTGGGGTGTTTTATTGGGAAACTAATATCCTCTCTTCTCTTCACTCTCTACGCATATTAATCTATTAACGATCTATCACACTGAGAGTACGTTTCCTTTGTCTTTGTACAGCAGGATGGCAAGACCCTGCTTTAGAGCATGTAAGTTTGGGGGTCCCTGAATACCTCTCGGTTCATACTTTCAAGCCCAAGACTCAATTTCCCCGATTAATCAGGGCTTGGACAACTCAGCGGGTGGTCCAATTCCCTTGTATAAGCAGGAGCTGGGAGACATAGTAATCCAATTTCCTTTGTTCAGATAAGCAGTTCTCATCTCACTGACTCAATTTCTTTTTTTCCCTAAACTGTCTCAATACCACACATGCACATAGTCACCACCTCTTTTGTCTCCAGGGCTGGTTGCAGTGTGGGTCCAGGCAGATCGGACCTCCTTAGCTGCTTGAATGGCCCCTTTTTTGCCCATTGTCTTTATGAGAAGTCTGGGTGAGGTTCCATCTGGAGGAACACATTTGCTTTAAATATTGTGAAAAGCACTGATCTAACACATCGGGAAACTCAGACAGGCAAATGGAGCGACTGGAGTCGGGACATAGGAAACTTCTTCACGCTGGACTTCCTGCTGACTGGGAATCCAGGGGTTCCCCACCCTGTGCTCCCTCTCTGTGGGAGGCACCCTTCCTAGCACCCAGCATCTGCAAATATATTTGCACCAAGCCCCAGCCAGCTCTGCTCTGGCCTTTCTAGTCTCAGATTTGCAAAGTGTTAAAATTCCTCTTAATTATCACTAAAATGTGGTTTTCCTACCAGCATGTTTTATCTCAGACATGTGCTCCAAGTCATCGAAATTAATTTGACTAAAGCTGTTAATCAGGCAGAAGTTGAGCTGCGAGGGTCTGGTGTCAGAAGGGGGTTAGAGCTCCCTTCTCCCCTAAATCATCCAAGTGCCAAAGGGACACCAGCCCTGCTGCTTCCTGGGGTCAGAAATCCACCCAGCTTTTATTGAGGAAATTCCCAAGTCACTCATGAATCTTAGCAACGGCTCTGTGACCCTGGCCTGGAGGGCGTAATTATCTTTATGGCCTTTTGAGGGAGCATCTGTCTCCCTTTGTTAAAAATGTGCCCATTGTTTCTGTAGCAGCCCCTCCCCCGCACCTCAGCCGAACAGGCACTGCGCTGAAACCGCAGATCAAGGCGGTGATGTTCAGCCCGTATAATATTAAATCAAAAATAATGAACAAAGATTAATTGGGAAAGTGCAAAAAGGCTGCTAGGGCCCAAAATAATGGACTTGGAGGCGGGTCCACAGTGGTCTTCCCTCCTCAGAAGAGCCTGCGCTGGGCTGGGCTGGGGGGTTCTTGCTGCAGGGAGCCGCAGGGATGGCAGGTTTTCATCCCGGGCTACAGATGGCGGTGCTGGCTTCTGCTCCCAGATCAAGGCGTAGATAAGAGCAGTAATGACGTCCCAGGAAGAGCAAGTATAACACGTGGACTCCCCTTGGGGCGGGGTTGGGGTGAGAACTGAGAGAGGGTGTGTGCTCCTTCTGCAGCTGCCGAGTGGGGGAAGCCTTAGAGAAGGAGTATTCACAGTGGAACACGGAGGCCAGGGATACAGGTGACCTGAGTTCCCCTGCGATGTTCCACCAGGAAGTGGGAGCGGAGGGGAGCCCTGAGCAGTGATCTGTGATCTCACAGTGACCTGTAGAAAAGCCTTAGAGAAAGCAGTGACAAAGGAGAACCCGGGGCTAGCCATTCCCTGCCAGAACTGGCGGAAGGACTCAGACACTGGATTTGTGGTGGCAGCTCACAAACCACAGCAAGGGGAGGCCCTTTCTCTCCCTGCACCAAGGCTGGGGCTGCCTCCGTGAGCTGCTAGCTGTGCCAGGGGAGAAGTCGGCAGGAAGCTGAGCACCGGGTAGAGGAGGAACTCAGAGGTGGGGGAGCAAGGAGGAGTTCTCCAGAGCTGCAGACGCTGGACTAAAGGCAGGAGGCAACTCCCACCCGCTTCGGGAGGTCTGTTGTGGAGTGTGCCTCTGAGGGCAGAGCGTGTCCAGGTACACCGCCACGTCCCTGACCTCACAGTGCCGAGTGCCACTTGTCACCCCAGAGTGCAGCCCAAGCACAGCTTGATCGAGGGTGGTTTCCTACCAAGCATCAGGCTCCACGCTCACTCCTGGGGCCAAATGGATTTTTCAAATTTTACCCCTGAGTTAGCTGTATTTGGTAGAAGGTATTGCCCAGAAAACCACTTATATGGAAATGATTCAGATCAAGCAACTCTTAGAGATAATGCTTGATATACTGTCTTCAAAGCCGCACTGGAGAACAAGAGCACATTCCAAGCAATGGATCTTACCATCCCCAGGAAGAAGTCTCCCAGCTCCACATAGATATTAGAGGAAAACCATTCTTGGGTTTTTTACTCCTCACCCAGATTGATCCAACCATGGGGAGCATTTGAGAGACTGTCAAAATGTAATGAGGCCCATCTGGTGGGCTGGCAGGTAGGGGTGTGAGGGCTTGGAGAAGCAACAAGGCAGAGAAAGCAGGCCTGCTCCCACCAGGGTGGAAATGGAGCCTTCAGCCCTTGCCCTCTGGAATGCTTTAAGTAATCTGCTCTGCTGCCAAACCACAGGCTCTCCTACTCCAAAGGCCTCAAAAGATCAAGGGCGCAACTTGCTGAGCCAGTGAACTTAGCAAGGAATAGGCAGACATGAGTCCCAGAGACCTAGAAAGAGAAGAAGAGATGGAAAGCAGGAGGGGTTCCCAGAGAGGCGAGAAGTCAGCAGGAGGAGAGTTTCTCAGTCGGCTATGGGGTGTATGAGAAGTCCTGCCATCTACCTACCGTTTGTAAACTGGAGACCCAGTGGATCCGACCGAGTGAGTTCCAGTCTCAGTCCAAGACAGGAAGCAGGGGAGACCAATGTCTCCACTCAGAGACAGTCAAATTGAAAAAGGGAATTCTCCCTTTCTTCACTTTTTTGTTCTATTCAGGCCTTCAATGCGGGGGAGGGGGCAGGTTGCTTAGCCAGATTTAAATGTTATCTCATCTAGAAACACCCGCAGACATACCTAGAATCACATTATCCCAATATCTGGATACCCCAGTCAAGTTAACAAAAAATTAAACACACAAAAAGATATATATACATAATCATATATATATACATGTGTGAATACATTTGTTTATGTACATGCATATGTAAAATGGCATCATAATCAACAGGTAAATTAATAGTTTACTTTTAATAGTATTTATTTATATTTATTAATAGTGACATTTAATTGGTATTTTATTAATGTGAGATCTTGATTATATTTCTGACTTGTTTTCTTAAATTTACTACTCACCAAAACGTATACACCTGGCAACTTATTTATAACTGATATAATTAAAAACAAGGTCAGTTGCTGTTGCAAATGCAAAATAATTTTTAATGATTGTTTAAGCTTGGAAAGAATTTTGATGCTATTGAAAATATTACTGGAACTGTTGAGAGTGTTTTATAATCTCTGACAACATTGGAATAAATTTCTGAGAAATGATTTTAAAATATAAATGTCAGTCCATCTAGAGCTGATGATTCTTGTGGAATAAATTTTTTTAACAGTTTAACCCTCCACACAAATTCATTTCATGTATTTCTGGGTTTAGCTTTAAACATAAATGCAATATCATTTCAATATTTTTCCAGACAGCCTTGCATCTGTGGAGGTTGTACAAGAAAACCCAGTGGCGCAACAATTTGCATATAATGTGAATACCAGTTTGTGCAGCCTGCAGTATCACTGCTCCTTCAATTGCAAGGATAAACTAATTCTAAAATTGTCTTCCTTGTTCATAATTGGTTCATCAGAGACTTTTAGGAAAATAGGTTCTTTCCCATTTACTCTGGCAATCTTAAAATCTAATTTGTACTCCTCTATCTAAGACTGTGGTATTTGCTTTGCAATGTTGCAGTTTTCAAACTATATACTCTACACTCTAAGATGAAATCTCCTAACTGCAGTGGCTACGCTGCTCCTTTTATCTATCATGTTGCCTGAACACAGCCTGCACTCCAGAGCTCCTGTCCTGACTGGGCACTGCCCAGGTGAGGAGCCCTTCCGCATCCTGGGCTTCTGCTGCAGCCACTGCCAGCAACACAACCCAGGCCCCAGCCTGGTCCTGGCTCCCCGAGCTCTAGGCTACCCTAGGCTGGCATCATGTGTAGCTGTTGACCAGGATAGCTGTGTGGACCGGAGCATGGAAATGGACACGTCACCACCCAGCACAACTCTTCTGCTCACCGGGCCTCTGTTGTCTCCGTGTCACCTAAACACATGCTCAGAAGTAAAACTGTTAATAATGTCAAAGACAAGACATTAAACGAACTGTGGGGACCCTTGTGGGACCGAGGGCCTTTGAAAATCCGCATAGCTGTTCCTGCCATCTAGAAGGAACCAGCTGGGCATAGAACTAGGCAAATGCGATTCCGCCCAGCTACGTGGATTCTTGCCAGGCTTATCTTGTGGTTAACGAATCCTGCTTTGCAGGGACAGGGCTTATGCTAGGGCTACACTGACCACCTCCCGACACAATCTCAGTGGAACCTGAGACTTTCTCACACATGTAGAATCATTGCTAGCTTTGTCATTCCAGATGTCTGGGCTTCAACTTCGGTGAAGACATTATCTCCGTCAGTGGGCAAGGGGCCCCTCACGTTATAGCTGAAGCCATGTACTGGGAGAACCTGAGCTTCTGAAAATAGATATTTTAACCCAGAGAATAACCAACGTAGTAAGAGGGGTGGGAAAAAGTTGATTTTTAGGGCTATTCTAGGTTAATCAGTGTTACAAGCAAAATTGTAAACATGAATTCTATTTATGCATTTGAATGTCTACAAGCATTTGTATTTACACAGGTGTCTTTGTGAATATATGCTCTTCCTTGAAATAAAGCATCAGGTTAGGACATTAAGTCCAGACAGAGCTGCCAAACTTGCATTTGAGTGAGGGTCAATACACAATTAGGGACAAAGAATTAAAACAATGGACTCCACAGCGCTGATGTTCAAACCTGCTGCTGTAGTTAATGATGATGCTTCCTTACAATGATGTCTTGCCCCCACCCATTAGTGTCTGACTGGATATGGGGTAACACATACATATATATATAATAAATTAGCGCCAAAGTAGAAGATGTTCAGTGATTATAATCCCTTATTTTTAAGAACAAAAGAGTTTGTTATGTGGACAGAAAATTGATATTTGACACCATTGTAACCAGTTTGTATTTTTCTGTCATTTATTTTGAAAATGTTCAAACACTGAAAAATGGAAAAAATTACAGAATGAACACTTATGTAACTACTACCCAGATGCTACTATTAACATAGAACTACACTTGCTTTGCAGTTGTCTCTTCATCCATCCTCCCCGGAATCCATCCACTAGGGAAGTTTACAGAGAGGGTTTCTTTGACATGCATTGGCACGCATGCCATTGACTTCAGTCAAAATGCCACATGGGATAAAAAGCCCAAATATTGATTTAATGTTAAATGTAATGCCTTAACAAATGTGTACACCTGTGTAACCTGAACAAAGCTCTATCAAATCCTTAGAATTTTACATCCATCCAGAAAGTTCCATCATACCCCTTTCTGCCACTGTAAGCCCCACTAGCCATTGTTCTGATTTTTTTTTTACCAGAGATAAGTTTTTCCTAGTGATCAGTTCATTTTCATTTTACTTAGGCAAACAAATAAATATATTTTTACAGACTTTGCTTTCAAACCAGTGAAACTTCAGTATTTATTGGATGCTCATTTTTTTTTTTAATATTTAGGGACAATTTCTACTGACAACAAAAATTATTCTCCAAGAAAAATGTCAGAGAAAATCTTTGATGTTTTTGAGCAAAGTACAGGCTCTTCCAAAAGGCAGATCTTGGCAGAGGGAGCAAAATTTGCTGCTTCCCTGGGGTAGCTCGCCTGTACAAGAGAGAAAAAAAAATAGGCAAATTCATCTGTTGAATACTCCCCGAGGGAAAATCAAAACAACTCTATCTTTTCATTTATCCACGACTTGATGTTTTCTTTCCCTGTAGTCAAAGGACACCAGAGCATGTTCCTTCCCACAAGCTCTGTTTGAGCTCCTCTTCCCCATTTTATTTCCAGAAGGCACTTGCCAGAAACAACAAGCCTCGCTGCAGGCTGCGGGATTTAATCAGCAAGAGTGAGATGTTCCAGAATCCAGTAGCCTCCCAGGCCTTGCCACCTGGAGAACACAGAGGACTTGCTAGAGATCATTTCCAGTGGGCTGCCCTGGCAAGACCAGAAATAGAAGCACAGCGGGAAAGCAGCAAATTACGTGTGCCTCACCTCTCTCTTCTGTCTGTTTTGCTTAGCAAGTTCGCTGAAACTGGAACATCGTGTCCACCAAAGTCCAAATCTGGAGCAGAGCTCTCACACTTCAGTCAATCCTTGCTTTGTCACAAGGGACAAATATTAATCCACTGATTCGCTCATTCATTAACTTACCTATTCATTCCAAATACTCATAGATTTCTCCTCCCAAATGATCTTTCCATTTCCTGTCTATGAGGATACAAATCAGAAACTTAAAAATAGAATTATTTGATGAATGTCTGTCTATAAGATTTTAAGTTTTTATGAGGACCCTCCCCCCTGGAACAATGCTTAGAACATAATTTTAAAAGTGTTCCATTGATTAATATAATAATGGATAACATCTATGAATTTGAAAGTTGCCAGCATAGCGAAGATATTTCAAGCCATCAGAGTGAATGAGATCACCTTGGGAGATACATAGGCAGAGTCAGTCCTGACACTTGAGCCTTGGGCAAGTCAGGATTTCTAGCACTCAACAAGGCTGAAGAGTCATCCAGAGAAACAAAAGTGGAACAGTCAGAGGGACAGGATGAAAACCAAGAGAGAGTGGCGCCTCCCACACCGGAAAAGAGCTCCCCTAGTCCCTGTTGCTGCTCTATCAGAACTCCACACACTGGGGAACTCACAAATAACTGGCATAAATTGCTCAAAGTTCTGGAAACTGGAAGCCTGGAATTAAGATTCCAAGTTAAGTGTTAGAGTACATTTCCCAATTCAGAGGCAGCTATCGTCTCTCTGTACCCTCACAGGGAAGGAGGAGGAAGAGGGTTTTGTTGGGTGTCTTTCATAAGGGCAAAGGTCTCATTATGAGACCTCCACCCTTATGACCTAACTTTATGAGGTTAGGTTTCACTTTATGAATTTAGAGAGGGACATAATTTCTCAGCCCCTGACAGAGAATAACTGGAATAGACACCAACTCTATGGAATACTGTCTTTTATGACAATATTTTAGGAAACGTAGAATCAGAGGGAAAAAAGCATACAATGAAAATCTAAGACACAGGGACCTCCCTGATGGTGCAGGGGCTAAAGGCTCAGCGCTATCAAGCTATCAGCAGCCACTGCAGCATGAGTTCAATCCCCACCCAGGGGACTGACTCACATGGTGCAGCAGACCTCTCCTGTCTTGCCTACTGCTCCCCTCAGCAGTGTATTTCAGTAGATCTGCCTGTTCTGCTCCCTACTCTGTCTCTCGTGAATCCTCTCACCCCCTGCACCTCTGGTCTATACCCCAGTTCTTGTATGCATAAATAAAAATAAATCTTTAAAAAAAATCTAAGACACACACACCACATCACACACACATAATGTACACACACACACACCATATTACATACATGAACACATACCCCATATGCACATACATTTGGGAAATGTTCTTGGAAGACTTTCTCAATACCTAAACAAATCTTGTATGTGTGTGTACATGTGTGTGTTTGGGAGAGGAAGGTAGTAAGCATTAAAAAATAACCCTCGAGTCTCTGAAGTTGTACTTTATTGGTCATTAATAGGAGATGAATTTATGTTTTGCTTTATTTTTTAGATTTTTCTGTTGCAGGGTACTAGTGAAGTGCATTTCTCTGTAAATATTATATTAAACAAACTCAGAACTCTAAAATAGAATTGAATAAAAATCAGATAACCTATTATTTAATAAAGAAGGTTTATTACAGGATGTGTCACGTAAAAAAATGCCATGGGAACAAGCACCATATTTTTTCCCCTGCCTCCACTTCCATTCTGCCAAAATCTCAAACACCTTGGGTTACAACTCCCAGCATGCCGTGAACTGGACTTCCAGAATGGGGCTGCTGGAAAGGAAGAAGGAGCAAGGGAGATGTGTAGATTGGTATGGAATTAAAGAGAGAAGGGGAGACATATGGAGAATCTGCTCCTAGGACTTTGACAGTTTGGCAGGAGAACAGGATGATGGCAGCCATCATCTTGATCTTGTGGAGAATTATAAGGCACATTGTGAATTTGGGGTCCCAGGTCTCTTGGATCTGCCTGAACCCATTCTTGTGGCTTCCTCCCGGAAGGAGACTGGGACTCGTGGCAAGCTTTTGAGCTTCAGTTACCCCACTGTGTGTCCATCCTGTTTGCCTGGGCATTTGCCCATGGAGGTGATGGGTAATCTTTGGAGCTTAATAGGGAATCTGTTATTTGAAATCTTTTCTTCTCTCTCTCTCTCTCTCTCTCTCTCTCTCTCTCTCGCTCTCGCTCTCGCTCTCGCTCTCTCTCTGCCCTTTGAACTTCACACCAATTAAAGATCGAAAGATGAGGACACGAAGAGTCTGGTTTTTTTGCCTTTAGTGTGTGGACAACCAAACTCTTAGCACAGTGTTGTTGTTTTTTTTCCCTTTAGCTTCACTTGGAATCAGGTTTATTATAAGCCCCAAACACACAAAATTCACATAAAAAGACTTTAGTAAATAATTTGAAAAATAAATTCTATTTCTTACAGAATATTTTTGTTTATTGCAAAGTTGGATATCAAATTTTCTCAAAAATTTATGAACATTTATGACACATCAGCTTGGTGTGTAGAAACACACCTTCTTAAACAAGAAGGAGCAGTATATTTCTGGCTCTGACCCCATTCTCTATGAAGGAGCCCCTTAATAGTTCTGGAATTCCCAGAATTCCACAATACTCTGAGAGTCTGTGACCTTGCCAGTGCCAAAGCCAAGCTGACTCTCTGATGTTTGCCGCAAAATTAGAATTTCCATCCATGCTGCCCTCCTCCTCGTGAATGAAGGCTGTCCCATCACCTCCAATTCCTCCCCAGGCTATCTGCAATACTTTTTAACCCCCACCCCCCTTCATGACTGTCTGTGGAAACTTTGATCCCTCTACCTCCATTCCCTACGGTCCAAAGCCCTGCAAGGCTGTGGGCACCAAGCTTCAGCTTTTAGAATTCCAGGAAGGATTTGGTAAAAATGAGATATTTTGTATTCATTTTTTTGTTGGATTGATTGCACTGGAAACAATCTTAGCTTAGGTCAGAAAACAATTTCAGCAAAAGATACTCTTTCTATACACCAAATGACAACCTCCAACCCTCACTTGCCAAGTCAAATCACACCATAATCTTCTGTGGAGTCAATTTCTCAAATAGTCAGTAACAATCTTCCCAAGTAATTTTCTCTATAAATTTGAGACAAACAACCCCGATCTTGATCTTCATATGCCACCACCAAATGAAATTGTGAAACTGGCTTCACTTACAGATAAGTTCCCAAAATTAGTCCATGAAAAAATACATGGATCAGAAATCAGAAACCACTGTGACTGACAGGGGTAGCCAAATACAGCCCAGTATGAAAAGGACTGCCACCTTCTCCTTCAACAAAATCTCCGGTCATTTTAATTTTCAATACTCATTTAGCCACAAACACAAAAATATATTATGTCAAAAATAATCCAACAACCAGTCAGAGCTCAGTCTGCAAGTGAAAAAAAACTGGGGGTCTTTTGGAGAATTGCAATCTGGGAGCTGCCATCCTAGGCAAGTCTAGTAAGTAACCCAACATGGGGGGTGGGGGAGGATACTGAGATTATCTAGGCAGAGCTGTCTCCTACAGGGAAAGTGATAAAATTCTTTAAAGGGAGAAGAAACACATGCACAAGGAAAGGAAGCCTGCTTTCCATGCAGTGATAGACTGTCTTCTTTGAAGCTAGATTCTTAGAGTGTCGCTGACTCCTATGAGAAGTTTGGTGCTGTTTGTCCAAATTCCCAACATTCCAACATTCCAAATGCTGGTCAAGTTCGAGGTAACATCTGCAGCTGTAAATCCAGTTACTAGTAGCCCGGCCTGGCAGATGTGCATAAGCTCTAGTCTATAATGACCTCTCCACTGCATTTTGGATGCTCCTTTCATCCATTTTGATTCCATGATTTCCTAGTCATCTCTACAGTCGTGATTCTATCATAAAAGTTTGCATGTCTCCACAAAGATTGGTTTAAGTGACTGTCATGTTATCTCCCCAAGCCCTTGGTTGTTTTTTGTAAGTACCTGTGTGAAGATAATAGATCTGTGTCTCTGGATGAGGATGAAGCTCTGAGAGTGTGGGTAGAGAGTAGCAGGAGAGGCAGGAAAAATGCTTTGTGTAGGTGATCATTTCTATCTAACCTGCAGAGCTAAAATTATTGGTATATTTAAAAGTTCTGATGGAAAATTTTCAGATCATTTTTACAGAACCTCCAGAGCTAGAATCATCTACAATATTTAAAAAGCTTAAGTGAAAAAAATTCAGACCAAAAAAAAAGAGGATCTTTTTTGGCATAACAAACCTAATGCCTTTGTAAACCTTCCATGCAGTGTAGCTTAATTACTACTGGGGAGGTGGAGAGGCCAGAAGGCTCATTGTTTTAACCTCAGCTTCCTGGAGAGAAGAAATGGGAAGTCACCCAAGCAAAAGAGAAAGAGGAACCCTCCGGCTCTGGAGAGGTGGCTAATGGGAGAGTGGTGTTTCTGGTTTGGGATGCATTATATCACGGCTACAGGAATTATATGCTGTGTCATTGCCGCTCATCATGTGAAGAAACCTAACATTTCCCTAATGGGAAACAATTGCTGCGGAGTGGGCTCTGACGCCTTTATTTGTACTGAGGGTTGTAGCTGCCTTCACCCTGTAATTACAGTGACACAACAAACCTTGGCGAGCACTGGCACAGCGAAGCAACCTTCATCGTCACGGAGTCCTGGGATGCGGAAAAGCCGGGAGTGCACAGATTCCCGCCTGCGGACTCACGCGACGTGGCGAGGTGCCATTTCTGTACCCAAGGAGAGGAGATTTGCTCCATCACAGTGCCTTCAACTTTCCTGACAGCCCAAGAACCCTGAGGGGTTATTTAAGTTAGAGGGATCCAGACCAAGTCATCAGAAGCTCAGGATAAGGGCTCCGATTGTGGAAATTCTTTCTCTGCTTGGGGAATCACTAAGGAATCCCTGGCATCCCTTCTGGGTCCTTGTCTCCGGTGATCTCAGCTAACTGTTTCCAAGCAAAGCACAAGAACAGCTGTAAGAACTACCCCAAGAGGCTTCGCAAAACAGATTCTCTTTCCCACAGGCCTCAGTTATGCTGGCGTCTCTGAGGGAGTTAGGTTTACACAGGGTTTGAAATGACCTCCAGGCCAGGTACCTTCTCCCTTGGCCAACGCTCGCCTCAGATGATGATCTCAGGGGCCGCTCAGTCTGTCGCCCGTGTTAACGGAGCACCAACCATTTATTTATTCAGAAAAGTGTTGGTACTTATTCTGTTCCCTACCCTCACACCTGTCCTGTCAGATAAAACCACCGTGTAAATAACACTTTTAAGCTCTATACATATAAGATAATACAAGTGTGCTGACCTCCTGACGCAGTCTGGTTGGATTAAACAAGGAAAAGGCCTAAAGTTAAGTAAAAGTGGTTGTCCTGCTTGCAAAAGATTTCCCAAAGGAAATATGGTTGATGGTCACTGATAAGAGTGTGGCGGTAATTATCCATCCTGAGAACGGAAAATCACTGATCCATACCAAATTCACTCTATTAAAAAAGGATAATAAGAAGGGTGGAGGATCTGAGAGTAAATACCTAAAACACCACCAAAATAAAAAAAAAGAAGAAGTAGGGAAGAAGATATATCTGCATAAGTTGGAAAATTGCGTAAGTAAGAAAAATAAGTAATAGATTTATTGAAGGCCATGTGAACTAATTCAGGGACCTTCCATAGAGAGGTATCCTTAAGTTGTTGATCTTGAGAAACTGAGGAGCACATTCTCACATCCTGCATTTTAATTACACTGGAAAATCTCTTGAATGGAAATTTTAAGTTAGTGGAGTCTCAGCCAAGAGTGGCTGCCTTTGAGGGGGTGTTTGAGTGGCTTTATTTTGACCAATCTTAAAAGACTGTATGAGGAGGAGAACATCATCCCTCCACACCCCAGCACCCTTCCCTTCTTTTTTTTTTTTTAAGATTTATTTATTTATGCATACAAGAGCTGGGGTATAGGCCAAAGGTTGGGGGGTAGGGGTGAGAGGATTCATCAGAAACAGAGTGGGGAGCATAACAGGCAGATTGACTGAAATATACTGCTGAGGGGAGCAGTGGGCGAGGCAGGAGAGGTCTGCTGTGCCCTGTGGGAATCTTCCTGGCCGGGGATCAAACTCGTGCTGCAGTGGCTCTGGATAGCTTCATAGGCTGAGACTTAACCCGTTGTACCACCAGGGAGGCCCCCACCCTCCCCTTCTTTGCCTGACTCCCCACCCCTGCCTAAATTTACAAGACCTGGCATGGGCATGGATATCAGAAGAGCTGAGATTCTGCAGCAAGTGTGGAGGCGGGCTTGAACACAAAAGCAACAAGGAGGCCTCCTGTCTCTCAGTTCTTTGCCATTATTGAATAACAAAGGCTGGTTCCCCAATAGTTTATTCCAAAATATCAGCCTCATACTGAGGGACCCATGGTTTGCTTGGGAATGCAGGTTTTATATTCACAGTGTGGAAATTCTTCAAATGAAAATAGCAGAATGCTTGACTCCATCTGGAAAATATTTTAAATTTCTTCAATGTTATAAGTTTGTAAGGAAATTGGTATATAATTGACTTTGAAGACAATTGTGTAGCACATCATGCTGCCATCAAAGTGAAGTAATTTTATTGGCATTCAGAAATTTTTCTCAGTTAAAAGTGAAATGACTACTTAGTGTAAGGGAGCGGTAGAATAGGGCCCTATACACACTCTACAAATATTTTAAACATGAGCATACACAAGTGCATATACATATAAAGTTTTGTAGGAGAGTATTAAAAATCCTCCTAAAAGTTAGTTAACCAAAATGCTAAGACTATCTCAGAATAGAGTGCTTACAAGTGATTTTTCAGTTTTTGCTATTTTCTCAGCTTTCAAAGGTATGAATTGCTTCTGCAATTAAATATGAATTATGAGTTAAAAACAAATGTTTCATTGAAGCATTGATGGTTGATATCATAATCCTTTATTTTACAAAGTCACCCAGGATGTATTAAATCCTGTCAGGGGAAGTGTGAGGTGACATATGTGCAGGGGTGTGGAGGCAGGGTTGGCAGCAGAGCAGAGGCGGCTGACACTGCGGGTCTATCTGGGCTTCTTCCGGACTCAGCACGCTGCCCCCACACAGCCTCCAGTCACTGTGTTTCTCAGAGTTTTCCATTAGGGGTGCTGATTAACAGTAATGGATTGAACTTGATAGCACCTTCTCCCCAACCACCACCCCCCAAAAAAAACATTCCAGGGGTAAGAAGGACATCTGAAGCCTTTGCAACAAGGGGAAGGGATTGCTTAAGGTCCAGAAGTTGACTCATGTCTTCTGAGTTGAGAATTTTGGGATGCCAAGTGCCATGGAGAGGGACCCAGGAGGGTTACTCAGGGAGCACATATCTTGTTGGTAACACCAACTCCTGGGTTGTGGAGCAAGAGAATTAGAGGAAGACAAAGGCAGAGATCTCTAAAGAGCTAGGTCTAGAACTCTCAGTTGTCCAGGTCCATTGGTGTCTGGTAAAGCATCTCTCCAGAAAGCAGGAAAAAGGTGTGGGTATGTATGAGTTCCAGATCTGCATGATGCAATTCTCTCTATGGCCAACTTCAGGCTGCTAATGGTTTTATGATAGGAAGGCAAATCCTTTAATATTTAACTATCAACTCTAGCCAGCCAGCGTGTGCTGCTGCCTCTCTAACGGTGATACTGTCAGATGTTTCCAGCCTGGCAACCACCGTAAATTTACAGGTGAAAGAAATGAATATCCTCTCAACTACTCATAGGCTGAAGACAAGATTTTGAGCCTGTTTTCCACTAAAAAAAAAAAAAAAATCAGTATGTATGTCCCCTTTACTAAAAGCAACAGGAAAGATACCCTTCCTACACACACTATTCCAAACTTTGAAATCTGAAGTCATCTTAAGTAAATGAGTCCAAAAGACTCTACCAAAAATTGATAGAAATAATGTATGAGTACAGCAAAGTGGAAGAATACAAAACCGATACACAAAATTAGTAGGATTTCTATATGAAAAAATAAATTAAAAGAGCATTTTTTTTTTAAATCACATTTACAATCTCACCAAAAGAACAAAATTACAGGAGTAAACTTAATCCAGGAGGTGAAGGCCCTTACATAGGAGAGAGGGAAGGAGGGGCCCTCCTTCCAGGAAAAGCCTTTTGAGAACTTCTAGTCAAGCCTAAAAAGAGGACTCCACAGACATTTGTGTGGCAATGAGTCAACATTTGTTAATTAGCCCAAGAGCAAGGAGACAGAGTTCCAGGGAGGCCTCCCTGCATGTGAGAGGCTACCCGAGGTGCCAGGCCTCTGTTGTTGATGTACGTTTTAGTACTAGAGTTTGAGAACAAGGAATTAAACTTTAGTGGCTGGAAAAGCAAGGAAAATGGACTTGGCTAATGTCCATCTGGTCGACCTTGAGGGGGGCCTTCTTTTCTTGCCCAGTTGTAAGCACCAACCAGCTTCAGTTTGGTGGTACAGGGCTTCAACCATATCACAGGTGAATATCTCACGGGGACTATGTGCCCACAGTTCCAGTTTGACCTGGTCTGGTCTCAAGGTCTGTAGACATAACTTAGGATGCACAAGGCTGGGGGAAAATTGGTGTAAAAAACACTGTGGCCCACGGAAATGTGTGGCAGCAGGCGTCTGGGCTGAGAGTCAGATTTATTTAACCTCTTGTTTATCGGCCTGATAAAAACAATGGGGACAGCAAAGTTCTCTGTCCTTGAACTTTGTCCTGTCCTGGGACCCTTCAATCTGATGCAGCCTCTATGGAAAACAGTACAAAGCTTCCTTAAAATATCAGAAATGTAAATATCATATAATCCAGCAATATCATTGTTGAAATAATATGAAAACTCAAATACAAAAAATATGCACACACCCCTCTGTTCACAGCAGCATTATTCACAATAGCCAAGTGATAGAACCAACCCAAGTGTCCAATGACAGATGATTGGATAAAGATATTGTGGAATATATGCTTGATGGAATGCTACTCACTTGCTAAAAAGATAGTTTTATGTGACAAAAGGGATGGATGTTGAGGTGATAATGCTAAGTGAAATAAGTCAGAAAGTGACAGACAGATACCCAATGGATTCACTTATTTGTAGACCACAAATAATCAGGAAAACAAACTGGTAAAGCACAGCAAAATAACTCTTAGACTCTGTAAAAAATATATTGGTTACCAGAGGGATGGGTGGGGGAGAAAGGAGAGGATGTGGGGTAGAAGAGAGGACATCAGCACAGGATTTTTTGTAGAGGGTGGAGGAAGTCTGTACACATACAGAATTGTCAAGATGTACCCCAAAATCATATAGTTATGTAGATGACTGACTAATTAATATGTTTTCAGAAAAAAAAAAGATGAGTGGGTGAATTGTCTGCTATGTGTTGAGAAGAGCACACAGAAACAAAATGAATCTGAGTTCAGTTCACAATCTGCCTGCAACTGTGTGGTTTTTACTAGAGAAGACAGGGAGTGGAGGTCTCTGGGTTTCCTATTATAAATTGGAGATGCTATTACCTCCCTCATAAGGCTGTTTTAAAAATTCAAAAGGTGGGCATCCTGGTGGTGCAGGCGTTGAGCGCTGTGCTGTGGAGCTGTCGGCTGCGAGCAATGCAGGTCCAGCGATGCAGTTTCGACGCCCAGCCAGGGAGAATCCCACATGGTGCGGCAGACCTCTCCTGCCTCGCCCGCTGCTCCCCTCAGCAGTGTATTTCTGATCTGCCTGCTCTGCTCCCCACTCTGTCTCTGGTGAACCCTCTCACCACCCCGCGCCTCTTTCCTGTACCCCAGCTTGTATACATAAATAAATAAAATTCTTTTAAAAAAAATAAAATAAATAAATAAAAATTCAAAAGGTGATGTATGACCACCATTTGTGAGATATGATATACTCTTTAAATATGGCTTAGTTGTTCTATTTTGTAGCCGGGGATACAATCAGTGGCTCAGGAATTTCTGTTAAAAATGTGGCAAACAGGAGGACTCTCCTGACGCATGTCCGCCTAGCAGGCTACAATGCTTTCTTTCCCTTGTGATGATTTATTTGGAATGACTGGCGGGGAGTGATGGATGCTGGCAGGGCTGAACCCTCCCAGGCATTCCCGTGCACCCCTGCTGTGGGAGACCCTCAGCAAGACTAACCAAGCCAAATGATAACAACAAAACTGCAAATGCAACAACAAACCCCCATGATGTAAATGATTCATCTCCAAGACAAGCACACGCACATGTGTGCATGTGACCACACACAGACACAAACAAACACAAGCACACAAACACAAATATACACAGCTCAGGACACGTCTTGCTAAGGTGAAAATGTTTAAGTAGAATTATGAAGAAATCCTGCCTGTTGTGGACACCCAACTCTCAGAAAGGGATCATTAACAATATTGAACTTATTATTTTATTAAGGCATTACAGGGGTTAATTGAAGATGATTAGACTGGCTTATATTTTGAAATGAGGACTTACTAGAATGATAAAAGAAGCATTAGCACCTATAGAACATAACACAGTATCTTGTGTTTCATTGACATTAATTTATTTTGCCTCACAGAAGCTGGGCATCAAATTGTAACATGGTAATCCCCAGGGAAAGGGAAGGTTCCAGATTCACTGCCCCACCCAAGGAAGAGTGGAGCGGGGCAGGGCTGGGGGGCTAGAGGAAGAGAAGAGATCAAGAAGAGGACCAGGAGGAGGTAGACGAGCAGAGAAACAGGTGCAGAAGCTGCGGTTGCTTCTGGCTTAGACTTGGAGGGCATGGAAAGAGACACTTGAAACAGACATGGGAGAGAGACCATGAGCAGGTTGACAATGGCAGCCTTTATCTTGATTTTGATTTTGTTTCTTCTGTCCTATGCGTGCTGGGGCTCCCTTCTGCCGCTTCCTATGGGTCCCTACCAGGAGGTGACTTAGACTTGTGGCAAGCTTTTGGGCCTCAGCTGCCCTGTTTTGGGCCAACCCTGTTTGGCTGGGCATTGATCCATGAGGGGCTGGGTAACTTCGGGTGCTTGTTTGAAAATGATATTCTTTCCCTTCTCTTCTGTCTATGGCACACTGATTGTACTAAAGTTCCTTTCCATTGAAGATCCTATGCACTAGAGTATGTTTTGTTTTGATGCAGCAGATGGCAGAACCCACTTCTAGTGGACAGATGTAGGGGTCCTGGGGGCCCTCCCCTGCCTCTAACAGAACAAATTGCTCTGGGTGTGACTGGAGGGAAAGCTCTGTGCCTGTGCGCACATGTCTGGGGTCGGGGGCAGGAAGACCCTCTGTTGTGAAGGCAGAGCAGGGCGCCTCGTCGCTGGGCCTGTCACATCTGTTCTAACTTGGTCTTGGGACTCCATCTACCATTCTTGAAGCTCTATACTTACGTTACGAACAATCCCCGCCATATTATATGTTTTGCAGTCTTCATTCCCCCCTTCAATGCGCCCTCCCCGGATTTTGTTTCTCGCAGGCTGTCCACAGCTGCTGTGCACTTTTGACAAATAAGCCTTCCGTGGCTGTGCCTGTTCCCTCCCCACCCGACTCCCATCTCATTACTGTCCCCAAATAGCTCTGATTATCCTTCTCATTAAACTTCCACAGTTATTCTGTGAGCTGACATTTGCTTTACTTTTATGCATTTTTTAGTTTAAATGCAAATAACTTTTCAGTTCTAACTTTGGCAGATTCAACTATAATTTGAAAGAATTGTGTTCCATTAAAAAGGAGAGCCCACTGGGGTTCCTTTCAAGATTTTGCATTAAATAATGAAAAGTGCTTTTTCCAGAATTCTTCCAGCTGCTTAAATATTAGAAGCTTAAGTTAAAAAGGCATGTAAAGACAGAAGCACTTAGTTTGCATTAAATGGGACATTACTTTAAAGTTATGACAGTGTTTTTAAGGGAAGCCGGAGGCTTTAAAAAAAAATAACTGGTATTATCTTCCAGCCCTCCCTCCCACTGCCTCAATTCTCTTATGAAACAGAAACATCACGTTCATTTTTCCTCCATCAGCTCTCTCTCATTTACAGGAACACATGCTGCTGACCCCTTCAGCATAATTGCCTACAGAGATGTGCTGACAAGGACTCTAGACATGCATTTGTGCTGATTTGGGGTTCCTGCTTAGTGCGGGCATAAAACTTTAAATACAGCACGAGGTATGAGGCAGTGTATGTTACTGCAAGACTCTGTCTAACTTGGCTGACATCCTGGGGTTCACGATCCCTCACACTGGGGAGACTCAGTTAGTGGAGCACAGAGTGGCCAGCAGTAACTCTCCATTATCCCGGGAGCCTGGGAAATGCTGAGCTTGCTCAACATCAGCATGAACCTTAAGCATGGGAGCTGAAAATCAGTTCACACTGCAATTCAAAGGTGTAGAATCATTAATGGCAAAGAATAAAAATCTCTGCCCTACTTTTCTCTATCTATCTAGATGTGGTGACATTTTAATAATAGCTCAATATGACAGGCAAAGAACCTAGGATAAAACATTTTTAAAGATTTATTTTATTTATTTATGCATACAAGAACTGGGGTGTAGGCCAGGGGTGGGAAGGGGGTAAGAGGATTCACTAGAGACAGAGTGGGGAGCGGAACAGGCAGATTGACTGAAATACACTGCTGAGGGGAGCAGTGGGCAAGACAGGAGAGGTCTGCTGTGCCATGTGGGTTAGCTCCCTGGCTGGGGGCTATAGCTTGATAGCGCTGAGAGTTTAACTCCTATACCACCAGGGAGGCCCAGAACCTAGGAAAATTTTTAAAAAACTTTTAAAGCAAATATGATTTTCCACAAATAAACCCATAAACACAAATATAAAATGTGTCCTGGAGTGTAATCAATTGCATCTCTCATCATATATGCTCAGAAGTCTGAAATACAAGGTTGAAGGATAGGCTTCCCCAAGATCGATCACTGGGGTGTGGGGTTGTTTTCAAACTGAGGTCACTTGAGGCCCTGCAGGCTTACAAGAAACTTTCAATTACTTGAAGAAAGAAAAGTGCAGGTACTACCCAGAATTAGAGTTTTTACCAGAAATAATTTTTTTATTAGAGATATCTATTTAGCAAGACAAACATCTAATTACAGAGAACCTGGTCTTCATCACATGAATCACCCTCTTTCTTTGCGTGAAGCCCCTCCTCACTCTTTGAAGAACCAGGGCTCCATTCCTTACCTCAGGATATATCCTCCCCCACCCCATTTTGCCTCGTCTTTGGAACCCACATCTGTATAGATGCCCCGTAAGTATGTAGTCAGTTTTTATTTTCTCGTACTAATCTGTTGATGTCAATTTGCCCCCTCTTCCAGCTTGAGGTAAACCCAGGAGGAGTGGGTTCTTTCCTCTCTGAAAAGGTGAAGGAAAGGAGAAGTAACTCTGGATGCCCATTTGTGTTGATGACGCTATTTCGGAGGATTTATACAAAATGCCGGGGCCAGAGAACCTATTTTGCATTCACGTCTTCTAAAGTATTTTGTTGCTACTTTTACCTGCCTATTTGTCTTTAAGCATGAGATTTACCCTTTCCTTACAAAAGATGCGTGACACTCCTTATTTCAGAACTAAACTCAGAGGCTGCCCCTGTGTGATGAGCTAACAGCCTTTCCAGTGGAGCCAATGAGTTTCAAATTACGCTGCAGTTTTTCCTACAGACTTTAGCATGTTGTAATAACACAGATGTGAGTACAGGATGCTTGTGCCACACCCCTCCACCCGTCATAATGGAAAAGGTCGCTGGAAGAATAGAGACAGACAGGGCTGTGGCCAATAGAACCCACACAGAGAAGATTTACATACTAGGTGTAAGGAGTGATGGCTAGAGAGGGTCAGCCATAATGGTATTGCCTTTTAATTTTAAATTGTTTTCACTCTTTTTTTCTAATCTCACTAAAGGATGCCAAATTTTAAAAATTCAAAGAATCAATTCTTGATTTTATTAACCTTCTTTATTGTTTGTCTAGTCTCATTACATCTCTGTTCTATTGCTTATTATACCCTTTTTCCTACTGGCTTTGGGTTTAGTTTATTCTTTTTCTACTTCCTTATAACATAAAAGTAGACTATTGACTTGAAACCTCTCTTCTTTTTTAGTGTAAGCATTTATTTGTGAATTTCCCTCTTACTGCTTTTCTTGTATCTGATGGTGTGGTAAATTGTGTTTTCATTTTCATGTCTTAAGATACTTTTTAATTGTTTTTTGTGCTGTCTCCTGTTACCCATTTAAAAGCATGCTACTTAATTTTCCATATTTGTGCCTTGTCCATTTTACTTCGGATATTGATTTCTAGCTGACTTTTTGAAGCAACTAATAATCTGGAAAGATTTTTATAAAAAACCAACAACTGCTGGTAGGATAAGGTGGGTGTACCTATGTCTCTCTGCTCTTCCTTGCTCTGCATAATTATAAACTCTGGAAATGGCAAAGAGACAACCAAAGGAGATCTCTGTAATGTGGAAAGAGGCGATAAAACTGGTTGCATCTCCAGACCTGAAGAATAAACATAAATGTCATCTGAGAGAAGATGTCCGAGAAGATGCCTTGAAAGGACAATGGAGAGACAAGAAAACAAATCAAGAATAAAAATTATAAATAGCCAAAAACACACTAAACATTACTCAAAATGGAAAAGGAAAAGGAAATAAAGTAAAATAATCAGGAGATAATGAAATTCGAGGACCCCCAAACACCAAAGTTGACCCAATGTCAGAACAATCAGAGTCCATAAAACAGAGAATCATCTAGAGAGAAAAGAAAGTATTCGGAAATAGCAGCAAGAAAATGTCCTTGAAGAACTGAATTTGTCCAACCAATTTTTTCTGTAACAGAACGATTAGCACATAATCTGGTTAACATATTGCAATTCAACGTTTAAAAAGACAAGTGGTTTCTCCAAACATTTACATCATTAAATTGTTAATTTGAGTATTCACATAGGTCAAGAAGAACTCAGAGGGCTGGGAGGAAATTTCCTCACCCCTATAATTTCGTGCTTTATAAAAGCAACAGCAAGGCATGAACTCTAAAAGGTCTATAAGCCCTAGGGAAACTAAATGGGAAAGAGTCCAACAGAATATGTTCCAATTCCCTAAAGATTACACTAGAATCCAGAGTTAGTTAGATATCATCCAAGGATGATACCTGAGTAGATTTAGGTTTATATTTAAAATTTAAGTGATCTCATTTTTTACCTGGTCAGATTATTCTAATTTTTCCTATGGATTGTCTTGCTAGATCCCAACATCCAGCACCACTGGTCAACTTCTCTGCTACTTGCATTCCAGCGTTATAAAGGTGATTTGTTTCTGCTGAAAGCCTTGTTAGAAATTCATGCTAATAATAATAGCTGTACTTCTCAACCTGGTGAAATGAATGGGTTTGGCTTTTTCTCTAAGATTTGGTGTCAATAGAGTAATAATGCTTCTAAATGCCCTAGTCACAAATATTTTGATAACACTGGTCAACAGTGAGATCATAACAGACTTAAAAAGACCCTAATCTGTAGAATCTTGGTGTGCTGAACATGAATATAACCCTGAAAATTTTTTATTAGCTCTCATTTTAAAGATATTTCATATAATTCATTTTATATGTTTCACCATGTAAATTTATCCAGTAGGACTGCAACAACATCCTAAATCAGCCTAGAATGATGTGATATTGCATCCCATTGCATAATACCATCATGCACACATCATCCAGAGATGATTGCATCATTTTCTGATGCAATGCAATACTACTGCCAGGTGGCTGCTGAAGTAAGCTGACGTCAGTAGTGCATTATAGAAAGCCCATTTGGAAAGGTTGAGCATTGAAAATATTTTAGACTTTGTGCGAGACAATTGAAGTCACTGTTCCATAGAACTGCTATTATTTTATCTATTTAAGCACAATACAGAACAGTAATGCCTCAAAAGTGCGTTAATAGCATGGACAATTTCTGCTCAATTTGTGGGGAAGTGACATTTGCCAACCAGAAGAAAAGTATCACTTCTCAAGGCTTATCATCTTTACTTCAGATGCAAGGATGGTGACCAAGACAAGCCTTGGGCCCCACATAGATGCTGTGCTACATGTACAACACATCTTTCACAGTGGTTAAATGGCAAAAGACCATCAACGCCTTTTGCAGTCCCTATAGTGTGGAGAGAGCCAAGCGACCACATAAAAGACTGTTCCTTCTGCTTGGTTCCTCCTCTTTCTGGCGGAATAACAAAGCAAAAGAAGTCGATAATAGTCTACCCAAACATTCCATCTGCATTGAGACCAGTTCCACATGGTGAGGGACTGCCTATTCCAGAACCTCCAGAAGAATATTCTCTTGATTCATAGGATGAGGAAAAGGGTGAGCCGACCTGTTCTTTTCCTGTTCCACCAGCATGCAGTGATACAGATTTTCACTGTGGTGCTTCATCAACCCCACACAGACTAACACAGGAAGAACTAAATGACCTGGTTCATGATTTGGACTCATCCAAGAACAAGGCAGAATTGCTAAGATCAAGACTCCAACAATGGAATCTCTAGAAGAAGATGTCAGAATTACTTGATATGGAAAGCACCACCAGCAGTTGGAGCCTTTCTTCAGAAAGGAAAGTACTCTGGTAGTCTGTTCCGATATTGAGGGTCTCATGAATGCCTTCGAAATCACTCATGACCCACAAAAATGGAAACTATTTCTAGACTCTTTGAAACTGAGTCTTCAGGCTGTGCTTTTGCACAATGGAAACCATCTTCCATCTATTCTATTCCTGAACAGCTGTACAAGAGACAAGCGAAGAAATCTAAGAAGTAGTCTATAACTTGAGTTTTTACAGGTATTAACTGTAAGCCTATTACTATTGGCATGCATTTGTGATGTAAACATCAATTTATTGCAGAATACAAAAAAACACTAGAGCCAAAATTAGAATTTGACTGTAATATTCGTGTTGAGCACATACAAATTGATAGGAAATGACTAATTTTATTTCAGTAACATGACTTTGTAAAAATTTGTTGACCAGTGTAATAATTACCTTAAACCTTTAAAACATGCTTGTAACACAAAGCCCTAAATTCTGAGGTTCTGTACAATACAAGCTTTTTGTCTAGTTACAAGCACCTTCACCTTGTGATGATAAAATTTTAATATTTATTTATCTATATTGGGCATTTAGATGGTTGAAGCAATTACAAATTCTGAATGAGAAATTGCTACTTCAAAGTAATCTTGAGCTTTCTAGAGACTGTTTTTTATATATAAATCTGAAGAGCAAGCTAAATTGTTACATGTGACTTTTTGTCATGGCAAAGATCCAAATAATGATTTTTAAGAACCTTGCATGAATTGCAATTATATTTCACATTAAGCATTGATACATCCTTCAATAGCTATAAGTGAATCAAATATAAATTAGTGTATTCCCCATTAAGTTATAAGCAAATGGCCAACAGATACATGAAAAAATGCTCAATATCACTTATAATCACAGAAATGCAAATCAAAACCACTATGAGATACCACCTCACACCTGAGAGGATGGCACACATTAAAAATATAGGCAACAACAAATGCTGGAAAGGATGTGGAGAAAAAGGAATTCTACGCTGCTGGTGGGAATGTGAACTGGTCCAATCACTATGGAAAGCTGTATGGCGATTCCTCAAACTGCTCAACAAGGAGCTTCCATATGACCCAGCAATACCACTTTTGGGAATCTACCCAAAGGACACAAAAACACTAATCCAAAAGGATACATGCACCCGTATGTTCATTGCGGCACTGTTCACAATAGCAAAGGTATGGAAGCAACCCAGATGTCCAAAAATAGATGACTGGATCAAGAAGATTTGGTTCTTTCTTTTATTCTAACAATGGGGAAGTGTTCATATGTCAATTTGATTTTTCTCTATTCCTCCCACTTTCAGCCTCCTTAAAAGACATACACATATACCCAGACATATATAAAACATGCACAAACACTCAAAACTATGCTTTCTCTTAAATTCTTTGGAAGGTTATTTTTTCAATTATTTCTGAATTGCAAATTATGAGTTTTAATTTACCTTTCTGAGGAGATGGAATGGCTTTGTGCTTGGGTTGTAAAACTGTAATAAAATAGTAATATCTTCATAAAATATTGAGTCCAAAAAGAGCCTAATTAATCAACTAATCAAGCCTTCCTATTTCAGAAATAGGAACAGTGGGCACCAGGAGCATGAATTTGCCAAAATTAAAAGGACAATTCCATTCCAGGGAACAGTTCAAAACTCAAGTTGGGGATCCCCCTTCCAACACCACGCATACCTTATATACTAGAGGAGAGAAGGCAGTTTCATTAGGGATAGCTGACATAGGTTTTTCACAATTTTATTCACTGTAAGATTGTTATTTAGAGAGGAGTGGGTCTTATAGGTCTGGTGGCCACAGGAAAAGTGACATATGGTGTTACCTGTACAGGTACAGGGAGATCTCTCCCCCATCACTTCTCCCACCTTCCGTTGCCACCTTGCACACTCTTTCAGGTTCATGTCTAACTTCTTGAAAGCGTCGTCTCAGCTCCATTTTGTAATGTCCCAGCTACTACTTTTCAAGTGACTATTTTTCACCAGAAGGTAAAAGAAGTGTCTTTCACTCCAGTTCTGAATCCAGACAGCTCTCTGCTCAAGGTCACCAAAGGCCTCTTTTGAGCAAATGCCATTGCTATACTCAATCCATTTCTTACTTAACCTCCCAGAAGCATGAGGCAACGCTGACAGATCCCTCTTTCTAACAGTTCTCAAGTAAAATCCCTCTCCTGGTTTTCTCTTACTTCCACAGTCCATTATCAGGCTTTGGCTGAGCCCTCTTCCTCTTCACAAGTAATGAACTGACCCTTCTTCTCTCACACATCATGCTGCCCCTGGAGGTAGATCACCTCCTGGTGGAGGTAGATCCCCTGTGCCTTCACCACCATACCCAAAATATATGGCTCCATGCCAGCTTTCCTTCCCAGGCTCTTGGAGGCCATTGCAAATGGAGCAAAACCACTGGTTATCTGACAGATAATAATCAATCATCATCTGTTTGATCTGAATGCTTAGCCTTTTCCCACAAAGGTCCTGCTGCCTTGGTATGGTTTTTCACATTCAGTTTCCTCTTCTTAAAAACCCATACTACTGCCCAGGTCCTCACTTACCACATCTCCATCTTCCCTATAGATATTTCTTACTCTCAGGGGAGTTTCTCTCCAATGCACTTGCTTTCCTTCCACTCCCATCCTGGTGCTGGTCACAGTTTTATAAGGAATTTTTGATTAATTTTTTCTATGAACACTGTGGGTAAACAGCACCAAGAATTTACTGCCCTTTGTTATGCAGGTTAATTTTTTTATTGTTCTTCCAGCACTTATCATCCCCTGATTGTATGTACACCCTCTGATATTACATATTTACATATTGATTTGTCTTTGTCATCAGAATGCAAGGCCAATGAAAACATAAACAGGCCTTTCTGTGTCATTTTCCTAAGTGTCTGATTTATAGCAGATACACAGGTCATATTTGATTAAATGAAAGAATTAACAAAAAATGTATTACTATCATCCAAACTTAAAATTTGAATATATTATTTAAATAACTATTGTTTCTCTCAGCTTATTTTATGATATGGAATGAGATAATTATTGAATTTCAGGAAATTTCGCAACACTGCATCTGAAACCCACATGTAGATTTCTCTGGATTTGTTAAAATCTGCATAGTGACTATGCACTTTCTAAACCTTTCCATATTTCATATTACCTCACTAATGTGGAACTCTCCACCAAGGATGACAGCTCTCCTGCCGAGGGATGTGATTCTGGTTCAAACGTGGATCACTATAAATATAACTTATGTCATTCACATAAACGTGCATGCATTTATTTCCTATTTTCATGGCTTTGTATGCAATTTTAGACTATGAAAGCATAATGTTATTTGATCAAATGAAAGAATCAACAAAAAATAATGACCTCAAAATTAAATTAACATGTATCAGCCATAATGATTGCATTTCTAATTACTTTGATTCTACTATGGTATTAAAATGCATAGTTTGCAATAAAAATGATTAGTTGGAATTTGTATTAAGCTCATACTGACTTTATCATAACTAGTTTCTATCTATATTTTGTCATCTCTTGACAAATTTCCCAAAAGAGTATGAAAAACATGTGAAAGGAAAATAAGTAACCAAATATCAGGGAAGTACTGAAGTGAGACTCTCAGGAGAACCTGGAATTGGTTGAGAGTCAGGCTGCAGTTAGGAGGCAGCACGGCTTTCTTTGTGGTTTGCGTTTTTTAAGCAGTCCCTAGTCAGTGATGGATTGAAAGTTTGTTTAGGAAATAAGCCAGAAAGAAAGAGAAAAATATCGAATGGTTTCACTTATAACAGGACTATAAGGAAACCAAATAGGAGAGAGACACTCAGTGGGTGTGGAGGGGAGGTGGAGGGAGGGAAGGATAAGGGCATAAAATGGAGTAGAAAAGAACACAAGGGACCACAGAGATGGATCATGGGTGAATTGGTGGTGGGTTACCCAAGGGGAATACAAAATGTAAAAGATATAAGTAACAATAAAAATATATTAAAAAAAATAAAAAATAAAGGCAGCCCCTACATTTTTTTTCCCAGGGATATTAATTACTGTGTGTTAGACTGGGGATACAATGTAGGGAGTTATTTTTTATTAGTCAATACGATAAATTACTCACTGATATTTCACTCATTGCATATATATTGAGTATTGTGTGATCTTCACTGGGAAACAAAGAGGGGACACACAAAACTTCTGTGATTCATGGAGGTAAACAGAGGTGTTTAAACTCTTAAGTGGAAGTGGTCAAAGTAAGGTGTTGCCATAGCAACGAGGATAAAGCAATTAACTATTTGGTGGCATTAAGGAAGCAAGTGAATTATTATTTCAACTAGGTCCATAGAAATAGAAGTAATTTACCACTTAATTAAAGAAAGAGTGAATGACTTTCAGATAAGGAAAATCATCCCTGATTTTCCCACTAATGGTTCAGTATCACAGATACATGGGGAAAAGAGATGATAAGTCTGAACTGGTGCTAAAGATAAAACAGTCTGACCATGAAGCATCTTGCACACCAAACTAAGACAAAAATTTTATCCTTTTAAAAAAAATCCTATACTTTAAAAATGCTTACCAAATTGCTTAAACATACAATTTAAAAAATAAGATGTCTCCTAGAGATTTTAATGATAAATCTGTCAAGATTTAGCTCCCTTATATTTAATCAATTCAACACTAATATCAACCCATTGAATGAAACCGTGTGAACAAAATGGTGATAAAGAAATCATTTAAAATCAGTTTGCGAGAACATAAGCAAGAAAAATAAATGTTGGTTCTAAAGCATTATGCCGCCACCATGTTTTATGAGAACAGAAAGGATCTGATAAATAATTGCTGATCCTGGGAGGAGATACAGAAAGGGCATGAGGATGACCCTGGGCTTTCTAATATGAAAGGGAGAGGGCCACTCTTTAAGTGATTTCAAGAATTAGAGGGCATAAGAAGTAAGGGAGTAGACAGGATGATATAGGTCTGGCCATACTAAGTTTGAAGACATAATAGATCATCCAGATAGATGTGCTCAGGTTAAAGAGAGGCTGAAACTCAAGATACTGTTTTGAGGTCCACCGTCTGTGGAAGAGTTCCAGGTCTTGTGAATGGTGGCAACTTCCGAGTAGACTGTACAGTCAGAAGCACTGGTGTTATATTTTCAGAAAAAGATTTTGTTCTAATAACTTAATTTGATGACTACATTTTAGCACTTATGTTAATAAGCACCCCAGGAGCATAGGACATAGTTGATCACTTTCTCCTTAGAAGATTTCTTTCCTGGGCTGCAAGTTCTTCCTGGCCTTCCTCCTGTCACAGAATGCTGCTCCATCTTTATTGCACCACCCCTGTACCCAGGATCTAATTGTTAGAATACACTAGGGATCTGTCCTTACTGTTATTCTTGTCCCTAATTCCAGTTATTACCTGGATGGTTTATCTGGTTGCCTAGCTTTAAACAACATGTAGTCATTTATTCATTCAACAGATATTTATTGAGCACCTTATTTGTACCCAGTGCATATCTAAGCCTTACATGCCAGTGAATAAAACAAATTCAGCTCTTGTGGAATCATCTCTCTAGTAAAATGAAAAAGATAATAAAGATATGTGTGTGTGTGTGTGTGTGTGTGTGTGTGTGTGTGTGTGTGTGTGTATAGAGAGAGAGAGAGGGAGAGAGTTGGTAACTAAAGAAAAATAAAGGAAGGGAAGGGAATGGAGGCAAAGGTACATATTTTTCAAAATGTCCCATCTGAGCAGAGATGTTACCTGCAGTCATTTGGGAGCAGATATTATAGGGAAAGGAAACAACAAGATCAAAGAACTCGAGGAAGGAAGTTGCCTGGCTGCCATGTTTGTGCCTAAGACGTAGCAAGGAAGCCGGGTGTGTTTAGAATCATGTGAGCTATGAGTGGGGAGAAGGCAGATGGGATAGGGAGGGGTCAATGCCTGGGCTAGGTAGGGCCTCTCACATCATGGGGGAGGTTCAAGTTCTATTCTAAGAAGAAATGACTTCATAGGGTTCTGAGCTGCAGAGCAGCATAATCAGATGTTTAATTTAAATATCACTCGTTGACATCCTAAGAATCAATCAAATCTGAATATATTTTGAAGGTTGAGTCAGAAGGCTTCATGGCATGGACTAGAAATAGGGTGGAAGAGAACAGAAGAGGCCAGGATGACTGTGAGACTCGGGTGACCTCTGGTGAGATGAGGAACCGGTACCATAGAGCATCCTTGAGGGACAATGACTGGAAGGGAGAGAACAGGAAAACAACTTTCATATCCACATTTGAGTAACATTTGAATTTCCCCATGGAGATTTTGAGTAACAAGTTGGAGCATGAAGTTCAATAGGAGATCCAAATGGAGATACTAATGTAGGAGGCACTGGCGTCTACTGTTACCAGAGACTTCCAGAACATCCTACATCTTTCTTCTCTGCTACTAATCTAGACTGACATACTCTCCTATGTCAGGTGGATTTCTCTAATAGATTTTTAACTGGTTGCCTTCCTTCCAAATTTGCCTGCCTGTATTCATTCTCCCATAAAGCAGACAGAAATTTAATTCTAAACATGAATTATGTTTCTTTCTGATTCACATCCTTTAATTGGCTTCTATCATACCTCTAACTCACAGGGAACTACGAATGACCCTGAATAGCCAAAGCAATCCTAAGAAATAAGAACAAAGGTGGAGGAATCAAAGTTCCTGATTTCAAACTGTATCACAAATCTACATTAAAAAGTATGGTACTGGCATGAAAACAGAGACATAAAACAATTGAGCAGAACAGAGAGCCTGGAAATAGACCCACATATAGATGGTCAACTGATGTGTAACAAGAATATACAATGAGAAAGGGCAGTTTCTCAACAAATGGTACTAGGGAAACTGGATATCCATATACAAGAGAATGAAATTAGGCCTTTATGTTATACACACAAATCAATTCCAAATGGATTAAATCACTTCCAAATGAAGCTCCTAGAAGAAAATATAGGAAAATACCTTCTTGATCTTTTCCTGGGCAATAACTTCGTGCATATTCCTTACTGTAGTAAACAGGCCTTTTGAGCTTTGACCCTTGGATAGTCTTCACATTCATTTCAAATTTCTTTGATGCTTATATTTCACCTCTGATTCAGT
Source organism: Scalopus aquaticus (assembly GCA_004024925.1). Taxonomy (NCBI): domain Eukaryota; kingdom Metazoa; phylum Chordata; class Mammalia; order Eulipotyphla; family Talpidae; genus Scalopus; species Scalopus aquaticus. The sequence continues at coordinate 121,848 of PVIJ01002444.1, read as the reverse complement.
GCCTACCCCATAACCCTCACTTTTCCTTAAAAACCTCAATCAAAAATCTAATCTTAGGGTGGAGATGTAGAGACATTGCTGGTGGGGATGTGAAATGCTGTGGAAAACACCTTAGAAGTTTCACAAAAAGTCAAATATAAAATTTCCATAGGATCCAGCAACTCCATTCCTAGTTACATACCAGAAAGAATTAAAAACTGGGACTAAAGCATGTACATGTGATCACATATTCATAGCAGTACTAGTTACAAAAGGTGGAAGCAACCCAAATGCCCACTAATGGATGACTTGGTAGACAAATGACAGTCTATCTAAACAATGGAATATCATTCAGCCATAAAAAGAATAAAGTACTAGAACTTACTGTAATGTGGTTGAACCTCCAAAGTATTATGCTAAGTTAAAGGAGCCAACACAAAGTCTAAAAATGTATGTCTCTAAAAAGTAGACCAAGTCAGACCCAATGGCTTTTATTATTATAATTTTTATTATAATTTTATTATTATAATTTTATTTAACTGCACTTGTTAAATAACATGTATTCAATAGGACCAGTAAAATAATATATCACCAATTATTTAATAATATTAAATATCATTAACTGGGAATTCAAAGATATCTCAATAGGACAATATATCTGAAGGGTACTCAAATAGAACCCTTCCTACTAACCTCCCTCCCTTCTTTTCTTCTACCTCCTGCTCTTAACTCTGTCTTCTCTTGTTTTTTCCTTCCCTTTTAAGTATTTGTTCTCTCCTGCTGAGTGGAAAGAAAATAAAACTGATTGGGGCTGACTCATAGCCGTAGTTTGTTATAAATATGTAGATGTTTTATTAAAGGAAGTTTTGGTTCTCCTAAAAGTTATATCCTTGGGCTTGCTCCAGGCTTTCTGTAGGTGGGCTGAAATTCACTGACTGCACACACATGTGCGTGTGAGCACACACACACACACACACACACGCACACACAGAGCAGCAGCAGCAGCATAGAAACAATGAAATCCAGTTGCATTGATTTAAGGATAGACATTTCTGCTTAAGGCAAATTCCTTGACAGGCTCAGTGGTGCTGCCATTTGTGATAAAGCGTGTGCTTTCTTCCTCCTCTCACAGTCATATTCTATGAGGAAATAAAAAGGAAGGCAAACAGCTTTGTGGATATATTTATCTTCTAACAGTCTTTACCCTTAGAATAATGACTCCAAAATCTGGAGCAAAGTGTGGGCCTCAAACGTGGTAGGGCTAAAGCATTCCGATGAACTGTCCTCAGAATCAAGGGCACACCAAGCATTGTTACACAGGGAGAAATGATGTTTGTCTGCCACGTGTGTGTGTGTGTGTGTGTGTGTGTGTGTGTGTGTGTGTGTGTGTGTGTGTGATGTGTATGTGTATGTAATTATAGGAATTATAGGACTGAATTATAGGAAATTGCTAAGTCAATTTTTTATATATGTATCAGTTTCATGCAGCTAATCCTAGTCTTAATTACACACACATTCATGTAGATATAGTACTTTTCAATTATATGTAAAAAATTTTGTGATTGCTTAAATGCATGTAAGACCTAACAGGATCTCTCTTGCATGAGCATGCCCACTGGCCTTCAAGTCACAACCCCTGCCACACTGATGTTCTACTTGAAGTTGCTTTTCTGTGAATTCTTCACATATTACCTCTTGCATTCTCAACTTCAGATGGCATTGGCTTAATATAGGACAGCTGCTAGAAGTCTATTTCTGATTAAAAGCTGCATTCATTCACTTGGCTTGGCACTGAATTTAAATCATTCGTCATCTAATGCCTGGAAATTTAGCCAGGGAGGCATTGCTGTCAGATCTAGATTGAATGGACTCCTTTTTCTGGGAAATACCTCAGGGCTCCCTTGTTTTGAGTCATTGTTTATTTCAAGCTTTGTTTCTAGATATTTCATTTTTCTCATAAAATTGGATTTTGGAATGTGTACCCACAAGTACATTTTAGTCAAAAATGATGGAAATGTCTGTGTAAAGCTAATTATTGATTCAAAGGTGGGAGTCACATTTTTGCAAATGGTTTTTGGATGGTCCAAAATTTTGGTTTTTCAAGTTAAACTTGTTTGGACTTAATATCCAATTTTGACTCTCACTAGCTTTGTGAATTGAGGCAAACTACGTAGGGTCTGTAAGCAGCAATTTCTTGATTGTAAAGTAGGAATAATTCACGCCTTTCTTGCTATCATATCATATGCTATCATCATATCTATTATGAGAATTAAATAAAGCAATTATCCCATATATCTCTATATAAGCCTGACTAATCCATAAACCTTAGTTTTCTTCTTTCTTTGCTGAGAAGAAATTCCTTCCAGTGGTTTAGTGATATCTTAGGATTGTCGGTCCTTAGAATTGTCAGTACTATTTGAAGTTTTCTCTGTGATGTTTTTCCTACTTATACAAATCCTTCTTGTAGACTCATTTCACTCTCTTATCTTTCTTGCAACAGCTTTTAGAGAAGCATAAAGAAAATTTCCTACTGATTATCTTTAAAAGTTAACACTGGCTTTTCTGGGAAAAATATACACCAAAATCCATGAATAATTCAGCCTCCTCAGGAAAAGCTCCCCTTTTTGCTCCTTGGCCCCAGTTTTCTCCAAGTTGCCCTAAATGCATGGTTTTGGATCATTCAGATGTGTGCTTTTGCTGTGCACCCTCTTTCTCTGCAAGTCTGTGATGCCTTGTACCAGAGGACTGAATCTAGGCCAGATGAGCCCACCAGGATACTCTGGGCAACGTGGTTGGAGGACATTGTTCTCCCTTCCCTGGCTCCCACCCCCCTAACTAGTCAGCTAGAGTCTCCACTGCCCCAGAGCAGCTCAATGCCCCTGTGTCCACTCCCGGTGAGCTCCAACTGTTTGTCTCATGTCTGCATTTGAAACACTCTCAAACTCTTCATGTCTTCAGAAAGGCAGAATCAGACATGACAGAATCAGACATGAGATGTGGAATCTGACCAGGAACTGAACAAGAGGGAAATTTAGCTCATTATCAAGGTTCATGAGTGTCCTGGACTGCTGTTAACGCATTCCCAAGTCTGGCGGGCTAGACAAAAGTTACTGCCTCACAGTTCTAGAGGCCAGAAATCTACAGTGAAGGTGTTGGCAGAATTGGTTGCTTCTGAAGCTCTAAGGGAGAACCAGCTCCAGGCCTCTCTCCAGCCTCTGGTGGTTGCTGGAAATCTTTGCTCTCTCTTAGCTTATAGAAACCCCACCCCGATCTCTGCCTTTACCTCCATTAGGTGCTCTGCCTGTGCGTGTCTGTCTCTGTGTCCAAATTTCCCTGTTTAATTTTACTTTAAGTTTCCTTCTCCTATTTTTTAATTCCCCTTTTTTATAATCACATAGTCATACTGGAATAGATGCACACTGATGATCTCATAGTAACTCGATCATTTACAAAGACCCTTATTTTCAAATAAGGTCATGTTCAACAGATCTGGGGATTAGGACTTCAACCTCTTTTTGGGTGACATATTTCATCCCATAACAGATCACTCATTCTTGTTCTCTGTGGTCAAGGCAGGTGTGCTTTCCTTTCCTATTTACAGAAATGCCTGTCGATAGGTGGGGCCCAGACACAAGTGCAAATGGCACATCCTCCCATCTGCACAGAGGAAAGAGCAGCTGGAGTCAAATTTCATCCATCCCTATAGGTGACTCATTCCCTTAGGGAATAGATGCCCCGCCCTCACTACCTAGAAATTTGGCCAGGGAAAGGAACCTCAATTTGCTAAAATGATTAGCATAGCTGTGGATGGATGATTCATTTTTAGGTCACACAATTTGAAAATGTTAACGTATCCTTGCCGTTTGAACACTATTAAGCTTCCAGACACAGTCTGAAAATGCATATTAAAATATTTCTATGGACTCTATTTATCCAACTGCTGATCTTCAATCACACAGCATATGGAGAATGTGTGCTAACACGTGTAAGGATTATTTCTTTGGGAATTCGTGTATTTTTTAAAATGTAGACAGTGTAATTCTATGCAAAGAGTCAGTCAATGAGCAAACACTGAGGCTGTGCAGGGCACAGTTACATACTCTACAGACGTCATCTCTGGAATCTTACAAAGTGAATTGCAGCATGTCATTTATAGTCCATGAAACAGCAGGATCGTAAAGCTGGATGTGCTCAGTCCCACACAGTTGCTGTTGTCACCGGAGCTTCCACAGAGCATTCAGACTCCAGTGTGTGCCTGTACTCTCACACCACCATCTTGCATGGCACTGTGCTAAAAGCAAGGACTCTGCTAAGAATATAACCTGGCAGGGGTGGGGGGGAGAAGGGGACTGTGTGCTTTGAAGTCAACTTAGATTTCATTGCAGCTTCCATATTAGGTGTGTGATCCTAGACAGCTGACCTAACTGCCCAGCGCCTCAGCTTCTCACAAATAGTACTTCTTTGTAGAATTACTGTGGGAGTTAGGAAAAATATTCCTCCTCAAGATGTCCCAAACAAAGTTCCCCAAGATGTCATAATTTGTCATGGGGATCATTTTCAATTGCATCAGTTAAGGTCCTGCAGGCTCACAAGAAACTTCTACTATTTCCTCAACTACCTAAAAGAATGAAAATTGAGGGTATGACTCAAATTGGAAGTATTATCTCCAAAAGTAACTCTTCTATTAGTGACTTTTATCTCTATGGCAGGGCAAACATTTAGTTACAGAGCATCTGGTCTGTCTCTTCTCATCATGTGAGTCCCTTCCTCTTTCCTTAAAGCTCCAGGCCCCTATCCTATTCCTTAGCTCAAGGTAAGAACTCTGGTTTTGTCCCATTTACTCTAGAATTTATATCCATGTAGATTCTCCATATGTATACAATTAAATTTGTCCTTTCCCCCTACTAATCTGTCTGATGTTGTTTTGATCACTTGACCAACCAGAAAAGCATCTAGTGTGGCAGGGAAATTTCCCTTCTGCCCCTACATTTACCCAATACTGTGTTGGTAAAAGTATCTGAAATACCACATAGAATGCACCAACGTGTCATTGTGTATGATAAAATAACAATAAAGTGGCAAATTAGAAAATATTTTATAAGTTATTACAAAAGAAGGGCAAAGAGTTTAAAGACAAAGACATCACTTGTTTTGAACATAAGGTCTATTCCTAATGAGCCAACCGATTATCTCTGTTTAAGGCAGGAGTGCTGCCCTCCTGCTACAGCTGCTGAGAACACTGCAGTGAACTCTTCATGTTTATTTGTTCATTCATCAGTAGACATAAATCCACTCATGGCCAACAGGTCAAGGACGGAACAGTGGTCACCACTTAGGAACCTATGTTTATGCTCAGAAGCCCCCTGCCATCTGGTAGGACCCTCCCAGTTTTTTGCCTCATCTTTTTGACACCCAGGTAATACTGAATGGAGGCAAAAGTACACACTTTTTTAAAGTACAGTCTAAAATTCTAACAGTGACATTTCAAAACTCTCACTGCTTCTCCAGGAATGGCTGAAAATAAACATTCTCACAATCTACTTTTTATGGAAGTGCCTCTGGGCCACATCGGAGGCACCAAACTGCTATGTGCATTTTAACTCTTGCAGATGATTAAATTGTCACCCAGCCTTGCAGCTGGCGGAATTCATGAGAACATTGTGCAATTTCAGACTTAAATGGGTAAAGTGAGGCTGGCCATGAAAGCCTTCCTATCTCAGAACCTAGACATAAGAACAAAGACTCAGTGATAATGGAAAAGGGGGATGAGGAGACACACTGTGAGAAGCAGCAAAAGTACATCTGTTAAAATTTAAAGGAAGTGATCTGATGACTATGGTCTACACTGAAATCCTCGAAACTCAGCCAGGTGATTCTCCACGTAGTATCTTACTCTACATGAAGGCACCTTGGAAAGCACTGAGGAAGACTAGGTAGACCCCATCATGTGCCCTGGCCTGAGAAGAGAGAAAGGAAGGGGTGTGATCGTGGCAATGGGCATGCCTCCTTCGGCAGGAGCAGCAGGGAAGGCAAGCAGAATGACGTGTGTGATGGTAACAAGTTAGAGCAGGGACATCCATATGAACTGAGCGCAGCTGGATATAGATGCAGATGGGCACACGTAGAAATGCATGTGCACTTACGTGCATTCACACTTAGTAGCCACAACTCTCTTCTCGCTTTGTGGGCTAGGAATTACAGAAGCAAAGATACCCCAAAAATAACGAGCACACTCTGCACCAAACCATGGTTTTAAAGCTATTACCCCCCAAAGGTAGCCAGGATTCCTGAAAGAAATTATAAAGTCTAAATATATAAATGTTTAAGAAAAGAAGGTAAGGCAGCAAAGAAGATTGCAATAAATTTGAAAAATAGAAAAATGAAGGACCATATTTGATACTAAAATATATTTAAAATCAACAATAAATTTCAAAGCAAAACTCAAAAATCAAGTTACTTTTACAGACATAATATACTTAATTGATTTATATTGGCAACAAGTTCACAAGAATCTTTTTCTTCTGTTGAAATGTAAGTTTTTCCTATATTTCTTGGTCACTAATTTCTGCAGAATTCAGTGCTTGGGGAAGTTGCTAAGGCATTGACTGTCAGCACACAAACAGATACAAGCCCTAGGTAAGGGTTCTCCTACCTTGGAGAGTGAAGAATCTTGTCCCTTCTATATCATATAATAAATCCCAACACCCATCTTTTCATTCATTCACATCAGGGAAATGTTGTGGTAACTACTGTGTTGATACTCATTGAAACAATTTTGCCCTAAGTGACAGTGGAGTTCACGTGCTGTTATTCTTCACATTAAGTTACAAGCTTTTCTACAGCACAATATTTAAGAAGAAAATAACCTAATTGAATCATAATTTTGCAAGAGTCTTTTCTAGGATGTTACTCAGCAAAATCATGATTTTGGATTTTGGATTTTGGATTTATAAATCCAACTGTTTTTTTGGAGCAACTGGTTTTGAAAGTTAAAAATTTACCAACTAATAACTGTGTTTCCTCCCTTTCCATTCCTCATCTGCTTTCCTTCTTTCCTTGTTCTTTTCATCCTTGTTTTCCTTGTATGTTTACTTATTTTGGAGCTATGGAACTTCAGGAGTTCATTCAGGAGTTCATTCATTTACTTATTAGGACCCAAATGTCTTTCAGATAAATTGCTACTTTAAGTAAATACCCTGCTAGAATATTAATTTAATTTTTAAAATACTGAGAATATTTTTTTCAGTTTTGTTTTTCCAGAAAATATAAATTATTAGAATTCAAAAACTTTTATTAACAATGTTTCAATTTATTATGGATTATTTAGCACAGCCAAAGCTGATAATGTTATATACTCCCCCAACCCACTACAGATCTTTGACAATTTTATCTCTTGAACAGTTTTACTTCTCTCACTGCTTCCATTTTGTGATATTTGGAAACATTCAGGCTATTTCAGAAGACATCCCAGGCATTTTGCCATTTCAGCCACAAACACTTCATGATGCTCTGCTAATACATAGTATTTTTTCACATGTTCATCATACTATTCACACACCTAAGATTAAGTTTAAATTAAAGTACTCCTTCACATTGTGTAATAGGTAATCCACACTCAAATTTTCTTGATATGAGAACTAACTTTTCACAGTGAAATTGTTTGACTCAGGAGGCAAAATATATCTATTCTTAATAATTGGTGCCTTTTTACTGTGTTTTTATTTTGATTGAGGTAACACTGGTTTGCAACATGGTATGTGATTCAGAGCTACAGGTTCACACCCACTCAGACACACGTCACACACCACACCCACCACCAAGGCACCACTTCTTCGATTTTCTCATTAGCCATTTTAGGGAATGGAAAAGAAATATGGATCCATCATCCTGTAGAATCCTCACATTCTACATTTGATGCTTCTTTGTAGCATCATTTATTAAGTTTCTTTTTTTCAGAAACACTATGAAATGGGGGGATGGCAAAACATGAAATTCATACACATGAACTAGACTTATTTACATGTAGAAATAGATTAAAAATAAGACCCGTATTATCACAACGTAGCCCAGGAAACCTCTCTCCAATTTTCCACAATTGGGCCACATGAAGGAGACCACACCCCTCAACATATCATAGCAAGCAAAAAAAAAAAAAGAAGAAGAAGAACTCATTATGTAGATGGGAGACAATGTGGCAGGCCAGGGAATCAGAGGGACACTAACGGAGAGTAGCGCCCCTAAATCTATCCAATAGGCACTTTGTGCAGCGTGGGTTCCTGTCATTGTGCTACACAACAATGTTTGCATGTATCTATGACATAAATTATGCAAATTACATTCAAAGCAAGCCGTGCTGATGAGATTCCCTGTGTTTTATCTGATTTCAGTACCTTGATGATATTTGGCTTTTCTACTGTTAGGAGGAGTCTCAAATCTCCTTTTCTTAGATACTGCATTTTGTTCCACTGCTTTTTTTGGTAACCATCCTAACAGCATGAACCATCTTTAGCAAAATACAGATTTAGAACTGGGGCTAAATAAATAGTTTAACTTCTTTCCAAATGAGTGGGTGGGAAAAATCGTAAGGACAAAATCTTCTCTAAATATAGCAATTAAGAGATATTTTGGTCTAGAAGTCACTTTTATTTCTAACCTACTTAACTTCCTGCAAATGTTTAACATATTACTTGACCATCTTAAATTGATTCATAACCAGCTCTGGTATATTAAATTGATAGAAATGTTTTAATTAATTCTCTGTATATCTTAAATAGTATCTAACTATGAGCAATATGTTTCCAAATTGGAACCTTTAATTGTATCCATATGTAATTACCTAGCCAGTGAAATTATGTTGAAATAATCCACACTCATTGATAAATATCATGAAAATCCCTTTCACTTTAATAAGATTGATCTCATTTCTTTATAGCTTAGGAAGAATCCATTTAACATTTTAAAATGTGTCTGAAGCGTATGTTGAATATTTTCCCAATATTTCAGTTTCAAGGTAAAATTTTTCAATAAATTTAAAAGTGATTCAATGGCATCAAAAAGTAAATAGCTTCTTTAAATAAAAACAAACTCCTTTGAAAGGCATCTTCCTTTGTTGTACAGAGTAAGATATCCAAACAATTCCTCACTGTTAATATACAGTTCATGAAATAGCAAATGTTTAAGAGCACGTTCTTCACATCATTGGGAACACTGACGACATTAGCCATTTGGTGACCTTTCATTATGCTTCTTGGCATCAAAATGTTGTAGAACAAGACAAACAATTGTTAAAACACCTGGAGCAGGTGTTTGCGAAAGCATCCTGTATAGTTGCTAGAACAACTTTGTCTATTTTTAGGGGTTCTATTGCGGTGTCCCACCTAATTTATCCCACCACTGCTACATTCTCAGCTGAAGCATTGACATTGAGAAATCAACTATTTTTATAAATATTACCAGTTTGGGGTATTGTGAATAACCTTGAGAATAATATTTCCTCTTTACATTCCTTACAAACTTTACTTATGCAAACAGCAAAGCTTAATTAACAAACAAGAGGTATTTATTCACTTACAATGAAAATTTACTTAACTGGGTTCACTGGAAAGTTGTATTTACATCTTTTCCCATCTCACAATTCATCCTAAACATGTGAATTACTTGGTGGGAAAGAAAAACATATACATACTCCTTTTGGATTTCTTTTCACCTTCATATCAATAGACATGTGTAGAGATAATAATGGTTCTCTAATGTTGAATAATTTGCCATATTTTAAATCAATTTGTGTTTTATCTAAAGAGTAATGATTTTTTGCCTTCACATCAAAAAAACACCTTCAACAAGAATAGACCATATCTTTTTATACAAGTCAACTTTCACAAACTTGCAAAGGTTTATGCTGCCATAGAATTAGCAGCAAACTTTAAGAAACAAAAAGCTATGAATACATGGAGACTAAACAGCATATTGCTTAATAGCAATTGGATAAAAGAGGAAATCAAAGAAGAAATTAAAAATGCCTTAAGATGAATGAAAATGCTGATACAAGTATCAGAATCTATGGGACACAGCAAAAGTAGTCTTTAAGAGAAAGACAATTTCAATGCAAGCTATGTCAAGAAGCAAGAAAAATCCAAAATAAATAATCTAATATCACACCTAAAGCAACTGAAAGAGGAACAAACAAGACACAAAGTTAGTAGGAGATAGGAAATGATAAAGAGCAGAAATAAAAGAAATCTATATAATAATAAATAATAAGAGTAGAAAAAAGAAATGGAGAGCAAAAAGATTATTCAAAAAATAATGAAACTAAGTGCTAGTTCTTTGAGAAGCTAAACAAAATAGATAAACCTCTCATTAGGCTAACAAAAAAAGAAGAGAGACAGCATTCATAAACAGGATCACAAATGAAAGTGGAGAAATCATGACTGAGAGCATAGAAATACAAATATTGTGAAAGATTACTATAAATTACTATATGCAAATAAATTTGAGGACCTTGAAGAAATGGATACATTTCTAGATCAATATCAGCTATCAAAACTAATCCAGGCAGGAACAGATGAATTGAACAAACTGAAAACAAGTGTGGAAATTGAAACACTAGTAAAAAGATTTTTCATAGCACAAAAGCCCAAGACTAGATGATTTTACAAATGAATTTTATCAAACTTTTAAAGAGAACGAATGCCAAATTTGTTTAAATTATTTCCAAAAATACAAGAAGGAATGTTCCCTAGTATATTTTATGATGCTACAATTACCTTAATGCTGAAGCCATACAAATACAGCACAAGAAAAGAAAATTATAGACCAATATCACTGATGAACATTTATCATAAGGACTTCAAAAGGTTATTACAAATAATAAACAGATACAGCAAAAGGACAGGTTATAAGATCAACATACAAAAACTATAGCATTTTTATATATAAAGAATTAATATGAAACAAAATAAAATAACTCGATTTATAATTGTTTCAAAAAGCATTAAATATCTCACAAAGGATGTGAACAACCTATACAATGAGAACTGTAAGATGTTAGTAAAGGACTTAGACAGTGACGTCAAGAGATATAAGGATTTACCATGTTCATGGATGACAAGGATCAGTATAATGAAAATGCTGCCTAAAATGATATAGAAATTTAACATAATCCCCATCAAAATACCAACAATATTTTTCAAGGAAATCAAACAAAAATATTTAAATCTGTATGGAACCAGAAAAGCCTTGAATTGCAACAGCAAACCTGTGGGAAAGGAGAGAAATGGAGGTATCATTTTACCTGACTTCGAAGTTTACTATAAAGCAACAGTATTAAAGACAATATGGTACTAGCACAAAATAGAAAAATGAAACAATGGAACAGAGTAAAAAAATCCTGAAATAAATACACCCAATCTACAATAAAACATCCATGACCATAAAATGGGTGTGTCATAAAAAGACAGTCTCTTTAGTAATTGATGCTGGGAAAATTGGAAAGTCACACATAGAAGAATGAAGTTGTATTATTCACTAACACAGATAATAAACTTCAAATGAATTAAAGTTTTAGATTTAAAACATGCAACAATAAAATACATAGTAGAAAACACTGCTTATACATTCCATGATATAAACAATAAAGATATTATCTATGACTTCACCCCTATGGTAAGGAAATTTAAAGCAAAAATAAACAGTTGAGATTATTTCAAATTGAAAAACTTTTATACAGCAAAAGAAAATACAATTTGATTAAATAAATACCCTATTGAATAGGAGAAAATATTCAGACAATATGTAACTGATAAGGGATTAACATCCAAGAAAAATAAAATACTCATACAACGTAACAAGAAAATAAATAACCTAATTAATAACTGGGTGGCAGATGTGAACAGACAATTCACCAAAGATGATATCCAGAAAACCAAAAGACATATGAAGAAAAATAATGTTTAGGAACCTCCTTGGTGGCACAACGGGTTGAGCGCAGCACTATGAAGCTGTCCAAAGCCAGCCACTGCTACACGAATTCGATCCCCAGTCAGGGAGATTCCCACATGGCTCAGCAGAACTCTCCTGCTTTGCCTGCTGCTCCCCTCAGCAGTGCATTTCCGTCGATCTTCCTGTTCTGCTCCCCACTTTGTCTCTGGTGAATTCTCTCGCCCCCCCCCCCCACACCTCTGGCCTACACCCCAGCTTGTATGCATAAATAAATCTTTTAAAAAATATATAATGTTTTCATCACTTCTAATAAGAGAGATGCAGATTAAAAGTACAATGGGATACCACCTCACACACATGAGGATGGCGCATATTAAAAAGACCCACAACATATGTTGTTGAGAATGTGGAGAAAAAGGAGCCCTGTTACATTGTTGGTGAGTATGTAAACTGGTCAAACTAATGTGGAAAGCACTCTGGATTTACTCCAAAAAAACTGAAAATAGAAACACCGTACAACCCAGCACTCCAACTCGTGGGCATCTAACCACAGAATACGAAACCGTCGACAAAATGCCCTTGTGTTCCACAGTGCTCACAGCAGCGTTATCTACAGTAACGAGGACACGGAAGCAGCTTAAATGCCCATCAACAGATGAGTGGATTAAGACGGCTATATCCAAAGCATGAACTATTGTATTGCTATAAGAAAGGATGAAATACAACCACTTATCAAATGGAGGGAATATATTTTTTTGAGAGTATTTTGTGCAGCAAAGTAAGTCAAAATGATAAAAAATAAATACTTGATATTTATATAACAGAATTTGATAACATGAAACACTTTAGAAAACCAATGGACAGGGGCCTCCCTCGTGGCCCAACGGGTTAAGTCTCAGCACTATGAAGCTATCCAAAGCCACTGCAGCACAAGTTCAATCCCCGGCCAGGGAGATTCCCACATGATGCAGCAGACCTCTCCTGTCTCACCAGCTGTTCCCCTCAGCAGTGTATTTCAGTAGATTCACCTGTCCTGCTCCCCATTCTGTCTCTGGTGAATCCTCTCACCCCCCACACCTCTGTCCTACACCCCAGTTCTTGTATGCATAAATAAATAAAAATAAAATCTAAAAAAAAAAAAGAAGAAGAAGAAAGGAAATCCCCTGGATCTCAGTAAACACTCTGAGGACTCTGAGGTTGAAAGTGAGGGGGAGAGGAAGGGACAAGGGGACACAGGAATGGTGGTGGAGAAATAAATAAAATAAAATTCCCTCCTAGAAAAAATATTAGGCCCAGATTATTTTTTAAGAATTATGAGAAAAATATATTAGATTTTTTGACCAACTTTATGCATACCCTTCTAGAGAAAGCCAGGAAGCAACAAAAATACTGATAGGAGAAACAATTAAAAAAACTCAATATTTCAGTTTCATTGTTATACTTTCCAAATTATCTCTTTATATTTTAACAGTATCATGTATCTTTGACAATCCTGTTGGTGCATTATTTTGGAAAATGTTTGCCTAATTTCTGGGGTATAGAAATGTATACTCTAGATTTTGAATGCTTTTAGATACATTTTCTAAATGCCCAGTACATGTCCATGTTTCTTATAAGAGGTGATATTGCCTCTGATAGGAAGCACTCATCTCATGCAATCCTCTTAACAACACCAGAGGCCACTAGCGCCCCAATACATAAAAGAAAGCTGGGCTCAGAAAGGAAATAACGCCCCACTACGCTCACAGGTATCAGTTAATCAAAATTCAGTTCTGTCCACTTCAGAGCCAAGCCCTGTCCACTTTGTTGTCTGGTGAACTGAATAAATGGACAGACTGGTGAATGAAAAAAGCAACATACGAATGAATGACTCATAATTTGACCTCAGGGGTCTTTTGTGACCCAAACTTCTCTTGCAGGGAAGGAAAATGAAACCCACACCAGCTATTTATGCTGCTACTTGATTAGGAGAAGTTACATCCACACAAGGTGACTTCATGTTTTGTGAACTCAACATGCTCTCCTGCTGGACTCAAAACTCAAAAGAATGGGAGGCAAAAATCACTATTTTAATTGTACAAATCTTAATTGCTTCCTTGTATTTTTAAACCAACGATGAATCACATTGATATTGCAGATTCTTTTTTTTGACCGTGAGGTTTGGAAAATTAAACAGTTCAAATTAATTTTTCAAATCTGGTCTTTTAACATTAAAGTCAGTTTCAACTCAGACTCATCACTATCAGAATGGCATAAATTAAATTAGTTTGATGGACAGATTGGTCAACACAACACAAAACAATTCTGTAAAGTGAGAAAACTACAAAGAGATTTTATTTGAAGTACAATGGATGACATTTGAAACAAGATAATTTTCAGAGAAAGATTTAAAAGCACTTTCAATTAACAATATGTGAAAAGTTAACCTAACATTATTTCTGATGTTTTTTTATTGCCCCATTTAAGAAAAAGGAGGAAGCATTGTAACACTGCATATCTGTCTTAATTAATCCTTACAAACATTCATTATTTTACTAATTTTACATATAGGAAAGTAAGCCTGAGAAAGATGAGATTAACCAAGGGATTCAGGATCACAAAGCTGGACATAATAATCAGATCCACATATATCTTGTCCCAAAGGCTAACTCTTAAACTTACACTGTGATGTTTATTTGTGGAATAGGCAGTGTGTGCTAAGGGATAGTTAAGAAGGTCACAAAACTGGGATGTATTTATGCAGCCCAACTGACCCTGTATTAGCCAATCACCACAAAATAAAACTCATCTTTTGCTTAATGGTTCTCAAAGCAATCATGTACATCATTTCAAAAAACACTAATAGAAACTGAGTGAAAATCCTCTCATCTCTGTTTTGTTGAGCCATGAAAATAACAGAGCAAGATTTTAAAGCAGCATCTACATGAAAATTTTCAAAATTGTAAGAGGAACGACATTTTTCTAGCCTGAGTTCATTACTTTCACCTATGAAGACAGCTACAAAAGGAGAGAATGAAGATTGAGAGAGGAATTTAGAGCTAGGCTGAGCTTCTCCTCCTCCCACCCAAGACATGGGGTAAGGGGTTGCCCCTCCTTTATGACCGAATGATCTCTGGCAATTGGTATCTAACTGCAGCCCAGGAGATCTAGGAGTGGCTGACTCATATGCCAAACCTGCACTGGGAAAATTGTTCTGGCAGAGAGACATGACTGTTTCCTCTGGCCGGGATGTTCTATATAGGCGGAAGGCTGCAGGTCCACTTAGTATCTGCACACACGGACCAGCTGAAAGGGAAGGCAGAGCTCAGTGCAGAGACTGTGGATGCAGAGGGACCTGGGAGAAGGACCAATGTGTCCTAGGACTGTGTGGCCCTCAAACAAAGGGCCTGCAGGTGAGAGATCACCTATAACTGAGTACTAGTAAAGTGGTTATGGGGTTTGGGGCAGACTACCACAAAATATGTCAGTTGGTATATTTATTTTTTTGAATTAAAAGTACCTGAGAAAATGCCAGTACAAAAATACTCCAGCGCCCCTTCTTCCTCCTGAAAGCAGGAGATAAATCGCTTTTGTGGAAGCCCCCCCACCCCCGAATCAGGAGGTACAGAGCCATCTTTATCACTGGAGTTTTTGTATAAACAAACTTTGTTACTTCTTGCCAAGCCCAAACCCCTTTGTCTTGCCAATTCTTTCTTGTAAAAACGGTATAACAGCTGCCTGCTTTGGCTACTTTTGTGAATCTCATATCTTTAAGCACCCCCATACGTACAAAATTAAATTGTGTTTGTTTTTCTCCTATTAATCTGTTTTTCTGATATAGGGGTATGTTAACCAAAAACCTGGGAGAGTGGAAGGAAACTTGTTTTCCCTCGTCACCACTGGTGATGGACCTCAGTCCAGGCCACACAAACTGAAGAATCCCCAAATCATGTATTGTTCAAAATTCTGGCTCACAAAATCATGCAATTTTAAAAGTTGTGGTTATTTTAAGCCATTATATTTGGGGTGATTTGTTATGCAACAAACAGGCCACTTTGAAGAACATTAAAAATACTCATGGAGTGGTGAAGGTAATTTAAAATATCTATACACACAGAGTCCAACCCCAGAGCAAGACAGTACCAATTACATAAAAATACCCACTTCTCTCACTACTCTTCCCCATGTACAAGAAAAGGTAGAGGCTCTGAATTAGCTCAGAATTCTTTGCAGAATTTAGTCATGCTTCAGCAGCTGACCTTTCCATGTTTTAGTTACTTGTTACTGACAAGTTTAATTATTGATCAGAGGATTTTTTTGGTGCCCAAGGAAGAATAAATTCATGGGCCTGCTCAAGTTTTCATCAAAGGCAGGGTAAAAACTAGCAATAGAGAATAAATTTTTAAGAATCAAGATATCTTATAATTGCATTCCCTAAGTTATGCGACTTTGACATATCAAAGATCAAAACCTTTCATTCCTTTCGTTGTGTATTCTCATATTCAAATATATTTATTCTAAATACTGCAGCTGCTTGAGCAAGTGCAAGGGAGAATAGCCCAGATGAATTCAACACAAAGAACTAGGAATATAATAACAAACTTATGTGTTACTAAGTTTTGGAGATGTTTGTTAAGTGGAAACAGATATGTCAACTATGTCTGTTGAAACCATGAGAGAAAAGGTAAACATACTGCAGAGATATCAGAAATTACATCATTCAGGCATGGAATTGACCTAACATGCCAAAGACTATATCTGAGCTTTTATTACATAGAGAAATAAATCACTATTTGTCTCAGCTGTAAATATATTTCTAGAATGTGCAGCCAAAGACATTTCAAAATAAAACCATCACTTATTCATTCTTTTATTCATTTATTAATTATAGATCTTCCTAGACTTATGATAGGATTATTTCTGGATAAAGCCATTGTAAGTTAAAAATAGCTTAAAATGAAAATGCATTTAATACCCATAACCTATTGAGTGAACAGCATAGTTTAGTCCAGCCTATCTAAAATATGCTCAGGACACTTGCATTTACTTATAATTGGGCAAAATCATGTGACTCAAAGCTTATTTTATAATGAAGTGTGGAAGAGCTCATGTAATGTACTGAATACTGTACCGAAAGTGAAAAACAGAATGGTTGTATGCACTCTCACCACTAGCAAACACAGCTGAGAGCACACCAGGGCTGAAGAACAAAACACCTACCGAAAGTTAGTAGCTGAGTGATGGGAATGCAGCAACAACAGAATCTTCATTTACTCTCTCCTCTCTGATGAGGCTCAGAATAGCTGGGAGAAGGCGGCATCCCTTTGTGGTGCTCAGCTGACCAGGAGCTACCACTGCTGCCTCTGCCCAGCACCACCAGGGAGTAGTATACAGCACATTACTAGCCCAGGAAAGGACCAAAACTCAAGATCCAAAGTACGGTTTCTAATGACTGTGTATGGCTTTTACACAACGCACTTCACAGTAACACTCTTACATTGTAAAGTTGAAAATTCCTAAGTGTAACCATCATATACTGAGACTCTCTGTAGATATCAAGAGCCCCCCCTTATGGTGTTTTTTTTTTCAGTACTGGGGGCCACGGGAGGTACACACAAGAGGCAGGATACAGTGGAGAAGACAAATGGGAATAGATGAAGAAACACCAGCATTTCAGACAATAAAATATACACACAAAAAGAAAAGCAGAAAAACAAGATAGAACTGTGGCTGTGGTCAAATTTGTGGACTTCCAGTTTAAGATGACGGAAGGAAACCAGCAATCAAAACCCATTTACCAGAAAAACTAAAATGAAGAATGATGGAGAAAGAAGAATAAAAGGTCATCTCAGGAACTGCAGTGTAACAAAGGGAAGAACTGCTGTCGCAATACAGAGAACGGAAGAAGATTCCAGGTCGCATGACATCTCACCACAGTGTCTCCACCTGTGTTTGAAGGAGAGACCCCAAAGGGGATCTGAGAAGGAAACCAGGGGGAGAGGGCAAGTCAGAAGAACCCTACTTGGAGAAAAGCCAAGAAGGTATGTTTTGGGAGTGACTGAGAAATCACTAGAAATTGCCCCCTCTGGCAAAACTCCCCCAATTTCTGCTATTTTCCCCCAAAGCAGAGGAGTTAGGGGACAAAGGTCACAAAAGCAAAGGTAACCATCAGCAAAAATTACTTAGCAATGACCCAAAGAGAAAGTATAGAAAAACCATCTAAGTCAGTGGGAAATGAAAGAAGACCAGAGGAGGACAACATGAAACTCTCCACTCCTCGCAGGCGGCCCTCAGGGCTCCAGCTCTACTTTAACAAGTCTTTCCAGCCTTCTGCTCCAAGAGCCTCCATGGTCAGGAGAAGCTGATGGTGCTGGGAGCAGAGGAGAGCGGCACCAAAGGTAACCTGCACCCTGACGATGGCAGAAAGCTGAGGCATGGCACCCGAGGGAGCCGCAGGAAAGCACGGTTTGGAGCACCCAGACCTGCCCTTCTGATACACACAAGCCGGGGGTACCCGATGAAACCTCAGAAAGACTTGAGTTCCAGGAAAAACAGAGTTGGGTCTCAGGGGGGTAGGAAATCTATCAAAGATCCCACTGTGGCAGGACTGAGAGCCGATCCCCACACAGTGCCCACTAGAGCACAAACAACATGAAAAAAACTAACTTGGTATTTACTCGCATACAGGAGAATGTAAATGAATAAGTGACTAAATAACTGTTTTAAAGAAGGGAAAGAAGGAAGCAATCTAATATGGCACCTGTAGAAATCCACTCCAGGAGAAAAGGAGGAACTTAGATCACTTGTTTCAAAATATATCCTGTGCTAACTTAATAAATGAAGTAGCAAGAAATATAATGGATTTGCTGTAGAGCCAAGTTACTATGAGCTGAAAGGGCTTGAGGCCTTCAGCACAAATGCAGAGGGAAGGCAGCGAGCAGGTGAATGTAGTGGAGGAGACATCAGGGAGAGCAGGTGTGGGGCCGAGGTTATCATGCACAGGAGCTCTCGGCAGGGAGGAGCAGTGCAGCCAGAGAGAGCACACAAAAGGATTTTCCTGGGCTTGGGGAAGAACAGAGTTTGCAAATCTAAAGGGCAAACCATGATTCCCCCCATCCCTTAACCTCCAAAATGGGTACAAAATTATCTACAAGGACACAAGGACTAGTTAAGTATTTAAATATAATCATAAAAAGACAACCATTCTTCAGACACCCTGGTAGGACAAACAAGGGCAGAGACAAGATGGCAGGCTGGTCTGGGTGTCCCTTCTCCCCCGGAAAACCACAGAGTGGAGTTTTGGAGGTGCTGTCGGAAAGAAACAGGTCACAGCCCTGGGCAAGCCGGTGACCTAAGACAAGTGGAACGGCCCATACAGGACATAATTCAGGAGTATTTTACCATTGCCTGTTGTTTCCAAAAATTCTTGAATCTGGAGAATTAAAAGATGAAAGAAATGCCAGTAAAAGCAGAGGTAGCAGAGAGGAAAAACTTTAAATATACAACTAAGACAAAAGGTCTGAGGACAATTTGGTTGCAGAAGGGACATTTTATGGACTTCCAGAAAATAAAACTCTAAAAAAAGTAAGAGTCGGGGCAAGAGCAGCGAAGGCAAAGGCTATCATCACCTCATGTCATGCTTAGGACTGGTAAGCCAAGACTACAGCCTGCAACTTTTACTTAGAGCTGTGAAGGGAACCACCAGAAAAACTAAAAATAAGAATAAAACCAAGAAAAGTCTGGAGGTGGAAGGAAGAGAGAGGAAGTGGGAGAGTGGTAATTTTCTCTTAGTCATAACAGAGTCAACAGATGCTCTGCGAGAGTTCTAAATTCAGAACAGAGGGCTAAGTGTGATACAAAGAATTATAAAAAGAACCACTACAAAAACCAAAAACAGAATCTATGACTTCCACATTACTAAGAGACAGACCCACACATACACATATCCAAACATAAAACAATTCTAAAACAGCAAGGACTAAATAGCAAAAGAGGAAAAAAGGATGCTTAGGTTATGTGATATATTAAGACCAAATACATGTTACTTCGATATTATATAAGATACTGTCATGCATAAATCTCTCTCTATATATACACAGTCAGAAGAGATTACATCAAACCCAAATAAGGAAAAAGAAAGCAGAAAAAGTACAAGATTAGCAAAGATATAGGAGGCCTTATCTCTAAAGACAATCAATGGAATGCTAGGTGAGTTCTAGAGGTAAACTGAGAGACAAATTTAAATACTGTGAAAGAATAAGTGATTTCTAGCAAAATATTGAACACCCAAGCCCATCCAGGTGGAAGACCCATTTTCATAGAGGAGAGAGAAAAGGGATACAACCCTAAAAAAGGGATGAAGACTGTGGACCCCACCTACTTTGGGGTTGCCTCTACGGGTGCTTCCAAAGACAAGATTAGCAAGAAAAGAAAGTTTTTGACTTATTGTATAGTGGCAGCATAGCTTACTTCCAGAAAACAAAGGTAATACAGAAAAAAAAAATGTGAACATAGATGTAAAAATTCTAACCAAAATATTAACACTAAGAATAGAAGAAAACTTATTAAATAGGACAAGGACATACATCAAATACCAAAGTTAATGAAACCACCAAATAACTGACCTTGAAGCCCACTGAACCCCTTAGTTTTCAATATTGCCTGAGAAGTTGTAATGAATATAGCAAAAATGATGAGCTTACATGGACATTGGAATATAAAGAGTAAAGTGACCCAAAGCTCCAGGTATAAATTGCAAATTGAGTGAACTTATTAGGAATAAATGAAAATCAGTGTATTTTATCTAACAAGCAACTGGCAAAAGAAATGTGTGTGTATATATATATATATATATATATATATATATATACACATATATATGTATATATATATATACACATTATACTCATTACATATACAGACACATTGGGCAATATTGCAAGTTTGGCAAATCATTATAAATTAAGTGTATATAATGATAAAGAGTGTCCTGAATCTTTGGTTTCCAAGTGCATCTGAAAGTTTATGTTTACAGCATACTGGAGTCTATTAAGTATACAATAGCATTATATCTACACAAATGATGGCTATCCATGTCCATACTTGCCTTTAAGACATATACTGTGTTGTAAATCAACATTATCTCCGTAATTGTAATGCAATGAAAATCTGTTTAATATAGGCATCTTTATTGATGATATCAGCTAAATTTTCTGGATAATTTTTCATTTTGTACATTTATTTTTATTATAGAGATGGCACTTTTCTGAAAACCCCGTGAACCAACTTCTTGCTCAGTCCTTACTTCTGCAGTCTCCATACTTCTCTCTGTCTTCATAAAATAGAAGCAACCTAGGACCTTGCTCTGTATTGGGCTTAGGTTTTAGAGTATTTTGTGGTTGGTTTGATCTTCTAGCCAGATAATTTCACTTTCTCCATATCAGCAACAAGGATGTTTTACTTTTTTTATCATTCATGTGTTCACTGGAGTAGCATCTTTCATTTCCTTGAGAATTTTCTTCTGCAATCACAACTAGGTTAACTGTTAATGTAGGGACCTAACTTTCAACCTATTTTGGTTTTAAACATGCCTTTGTCATTAAACTTAGTCATTTCTAGCTGTATATAAAATTATATATATGTAGATATATGAAAATAAAGTGAATCAGTTAATACAGCAGATGAAAAAAAGACCATTAATACCAAACAGTATGTTGTTTTTCATTGGCAGTTCTAAAAATGTTATATAAAAGGTTCCACATACATGTAGCAGAAAAATCCCAGAGTCAAAGTAGGGTTTACAACCTTAATATCTAAAAACTTCCACTCAAAGCAGAGGTTATGAGCCAAGACAGAGCAGACGAAGGACCAGGACAGAAGCTGCCCTCAATAACGAAGACAGGCTTCCATAATTCCTCGGGGACACAGGCTTAGAGACATTGGTCTGAATCAAAAGGAGAGTCGGGTGATGTTTGAATGTTAGCACACTTGTCAGACAGAAATAAGTGAAAAGACAAAGATTCTGAACAAAATGCTTGTCTTCAGCATCCAGGAACTACTGACATAATTTAACAACAGAGATTAGAGGATAACCACAAGAAAGTAAAAATCTAACCTGTAAAATCATTCTCTGATCCTGGTGTGGATGAGTTGAGAGTAATCATAAAAAAGAATGAATAAAATTGTTTAGAACTTTTTACACATGTAATAGTTGAATTTGGGAAGAAGTGAGAATCTAGGGAACAATTATAAGGAAATTAAGTGGTTAAATATTTTAAGATACACTAAAACTGTGCTCAAAAGAAAATTCTTAAAACATGTAGATAGCCACCTGCTTCAGTAAAAGATGAGAGATATAAATAAAATTTAATATTCAATTAAAAACTTCAAAGAGACAGAAAGAAGTAAGTAGTAAGAGCAGAAGTTAAGAAATAATACACTTGAGGGCCTCTCCGGTGGCGCAGCGGTTGGGTGCTGCGCTGTGGAGCTGTCGGCAGCGGCGACGTGAGTTCGACGCCCAGCCGGGGAGAATCCCACATGGTGGGGCAGACCTCTCCTGCCTCGCCCGCTGCTCCCCTCAGCAGTGTACTTCTGATCTGCCTGTTCTGCTCCCCGCTCTGTCTCTGGTGAGCCCTCTCGCTGCCCCACGCCTCTGGCCTGTACCCCAGCTTGTATGTTAAAAAAAGAAAAAAAAATTAAAAAAAAAAAAGAAATAATACACTTGACCTTTGAACAATGAGGGGGTTAAGAGCACTGACACTCTCAGAGTTAAAAATCAACATACAAATTTTAACACCTCCCCCCCCCAAAAAAAAACTTAACTACTAATAGTCTGCTGTTGACCAGAAGCCTGGTCAATACAATAAAATAGATGAACACATAGTTTGTATACTACATGTATTATTTACTATGTTCTTAAAGTAAACTAGGGGGAAAAAATGTTATTAACACAATCATAAAGAAGAAATAGGGCCGCCCTGGTGGTACAAGCGGTTGAGTCTCTGCACTGTGAAGCTATCCAGAGCCACTGCAACAGGAGTTCGATCTCCAGCCAGGGAGATTCTCACATGGTGTAGCAGACATCTCCTGTCTCGCCCACTGCTCCCCTCGGCAGTGTATTTCAGTATATCCACCTGTTCTGCTCCCCACTCTGTCTCTGGTGAATCCTCTCACCGCCACCCCAACACCTCTGGCCTATACCCCAGCTCTTGTATACATAAATAAATAAATCTTTTTAACGAGAGAGATTGGGAGAGAGAGAGAGAGAGAGAGAGAGAGAGAGAGAGAGAGAGAGAGAGACAGAGAGAGAAATAAAGGAAGGAAGAAATAAAGAGAAATACATTTTAGTACTAAGCTGTATTTATCAGCATCTTAAGTTTATCTTGTCTCTTTACACACACACACACAAAAATTTGTTTAAGTGGGCCTATTCCCTTCAAACCCATTTTGTCCAAAGGTCAAAATCTACTTAAAAAATATATAAAACATTTCATGGACAAAGCAAGGCCAAGCTTGCAGGCTCATCTGATAAGGAAACAAGTCCTTTTAAAATCCAAAAAGTTTATTACTCATGTGGTCAGTGAAAGCAGGGTCGCCCGAGGGGCCAGCTCTCTGCTCCTGGCACCAGTGACACCCCAAGGGGCTCAGGTGATTGTAAGTGGCTGGCAGCACACCCTATTCTGTTGCGGAAAACAGAACACTGAATTTTAATGAACACTTCTAATGCTAACTGATTAGAATGTTACCAACTACTAACAAAAATTTCTAATTTAAGACTAAATATTTGTGTCATCTAACATAAATGTATAAATGACAGTCCTTAGAATCATTCACACTTTTCTTAAAAACAAGTGGTAAATATATTTCTGAATATTTTTAGATCTCTCTGTGCTATTACATTCACCTGTTTTTTCTGTCTTAGCATCAAAACTATGAGCAAAGTCCTCTTTCCTGTCTCATGGTATCTCTTCTCTTAGTTCAATAGTTACATTAATATCTCTCTGTTTACTTTCTGTGGACAAATACCCATTACGTCAAGATACTCTTCAGATTTTTCCTCTTCCTGGGAAGGGAGTTTTTCTCTTCCTATTCCACAACTGTTTTGAAAAGATTAAAACGTCAAAGACAAGGGGAACAAAAGTCACTCAAAACAGCCTGGTTCAAAGTGTCCCAAACCCCCCTCCACCGTATTCAGCAGCCAATGAACAGAGACAGTTGTAGCAACACTGCCTCTATCACGTTTTCAGACCACTTTCAGAAACCAGCAATATTTCTAATTAAAAATTGTTTTCTGTCAAAAAAAAATTAAAATGCGTGAGCATTCTGGTAATAATCCAAAGCAATTTTATTATGACTTACTGTAATATCTATTTGGAAACCTGTCTGTGTTGCCACATCTAAATTAAATATACATAGGTATTGGTATATTTTAGTAAGATGCTCCTTAAAATAATTTTAATAGTAAGAATAATGAAGTTTAAGGTAAATATACAACATAAAGACTTCACAAACTCCAATTCGTGGAACTTCTATGAATCACCTGAGGAGCAGATATTTTTCTCACATTTCATCCGTAGACCATCCCTGGTCTGGAGCAATGGGATGAACTGCAAAACTCAATTCCTCTGATCGGACTGGTCATGCCACAAAAGGCACTATTGGGAGAGATAATTGTCACAATTGGGCTTTCAAATACAAATATTCTCTTACACATTAATGCTCATCATGACTATTAACCAAGGGTTTTGCCATGTGGTATGCAATAGATTTAACTTTATATAAAACAGAATTAAACTATAAAATATCATAAATTATAATGCAATAACTTCAACCTGCTGAGACAATAGCTTCCAAAGACAAAGCGGACTGTGTTTTCATTGATAGAAATATTTCAGGGCTTCCCATTGTCTTTTGCAATCATTCTAAAATTTGAAATATTTCTCCTGTCATTACTCTACAAACTCCCACATCTGTCAGCCATTCTTCCTTTCTTTCTGTTCCTCGTGTGAATCATGCTGCCAACTGAAGGGACTTCATTAGTCATCTATTCTACGAGGATACCCTATCTCATTTGGCCTTCCTAGCAGCCACACAAAAGGGTGTCGAGAGTCTCATCATGTGCGGAACCTGAAATACTGTTCCAGGACTCCACAGCTGGACAATGACATTGCCAGGGTGTCACCACAGTCGCAATAGAGGGAACGTCTTTGCTACTAATATCCTTCCTTTCATTTTAAAGAACAAGCATAACAGCAAAACAAATGAATGAAACAGACACATATTAAAAAGTTAAATGATTCTTTTCAAAAATATTTCTTAGTATGAAAGATTCAAAAACTTGAAGTACGTGGGGACACACCCCTTTGGCATCCCCCGGTCTCACATCAAAACTAACCAGTAGGGTGACTTGTGTCCCTCCCATACCTTCCCATATATTGATTGCATCCTTTAGTAAGTTGAAATAACACAGCATTTACATATTCAGCAGGACATGTATGTACGGTATGGGTGTGCATGCTGTGCTTGAATTCTCTATTGATCTGAATTATGTATTTACTCTTAGCCTGATTTTATAGTCTTATTTCCTTGTTATTTCATAATACATTGTGAAAGCTCCTGAACAGTATTCCACTTATATTTCCCCATCATTTATTTAGCTAATCTTCTGTTTTCTCCTTCATGTGAGCTTTAAAATGAGCTTGTCATCGTTCCATAAAAATGTTCTCAAATTTTCAATTATATTAAATGTCTTAGTGTGGGAATAATTGCCATTTGAGTGTACCCTTCAGAAATGTGATCACTGTTTGTCGGCATTTATAACTCTCTTACGTCTTCAGATAAGCTGTTACTGTTTTTGTTGTCATTGTTGTTTCGCAGTTACAGATTAATCACCATCATTGGGGAAACCTAGTCAACCGGGTTGATGAAATTTTCTCCCGAAATACAGATCAGCTTTATGCCACATCGAACTTTTTCCTTAAATTGTCATAGCACTTACCCTCTAAACTGGACCTGGTACATCTACAGAAGTTTTTGAAATAACTTTTACAATTTTCTTGAAATATTTTATTACTTCAATTAATCTTAACCATGTGGTTTTCTGAAACCTGAAACCACTTCATCTAGACCTTCAAAGTCTTTGACCTAAGTCCCTTCGACGGTCGTCTTGTGCCCTCTGAAGCCCTGTGACTCCCTCCTGGTTAATTTCTGCAGTTCACTAGCTTGCCCACCAGCCTCCTGGATATGGCATGTCTTCTGCGTTCTAAGAACTAGGAGTTGAAAACCATTTGTTGACATTACAGAAGTTAGCAGTGGAAATGTCTCAGAAGGTTCCAAACATCCATCCTTCTTTGACACATCCACTAGCAACATATTCAGCCTTACCTGGGGGCAGGTGAGCCTCCTCTCTCTTTCAGAATTAGCCCTCCGTTCTCTATGTAGGATCCAAGGCATACCCCTTTGGCTTTTTTTATGTCTCTTTCCATTTCACTAGCCACTGAGTGCAAATAAGGATGGGGCAAAGCATCTGCTACTCCTCAGATTGTTCCAGACCCCACATACAGCATAACAGCCGTGATCAGCTAAGAAAAGTTGGAGTTTGTATGGAAGAACAGCTGCAAGGTCAAGGGAGAGGGCCTGCAGACATAAATCCAGGATGCTAATCATATGAAGGACAGCAGTGGCTTCTATTTACAACAATATGCTGGGCACCATTTATTGGGTATTAATGTCACTCTAATTTTCACTCCAACCATACAGGGTGACATTCATACTAATTCTATTTTATGACTCAAAAAGTCAAAGCTCAAAAAGGTTAAGAAGTCTACAAAGGCCACACAGCTAGCAAGAAGTAGAACCAACAGACTAACCATTTAGCAAAACTAATTTCTGACATATCGACTCCAAATAAAGAAACTAGGTATTTAAAAATTTAAAAATTCAAGCAGAAATTTGATAACTGTCATTTACAGAACTTAACATTCCTCCATGTCAGGAAGTGAGAGGAAGTGCGAAAGTTAGCTATGTTGTAAATATCACAGGCAGACAGTGTTTCTAGTGTTCTGCGGGTGTTTCAGCAGTCACTGCTTTATGTCCATATCTGGTGATATCGAGCATATGTGAAACTACTTGCCTATCATTCTGTACAAAAGCAATAAATATTTAGCAGTTTTTTACAAAAATCTGTAGTTGGATGATCATTCCAATAATTTAATTTGTCTCTACTTGTAGCATAGGAAGACATTTCAAATTATATTTTCTGAACAAGAAAGTCATAAAAACAACTCAGGTGCCGCCATAGTGGTATCATGCGGACCGTGGTCTGTTCTCAATAAAGACAGGAACACAGAGGGAGCGTTAGACCAAGAAGGACTAGCAAATGACCTCTGCCCATGCTTTCCTGTGGACCTCTGGGTTACCCCAGCCCACAGCTATTTTCCAGATTAACTGAACGGAGAAATTAAGAACTCTGGCACCTAATTGCCTAGATTCACAATGGACAACCTCTTGCTGGCACATCCTGCCTGAATACTTCCTGCATCTTTGAAAAGGAGAAATAATGTTATCTTCCTCGTGGGATACACTGAAAGCTCAACATGGTGGCGCATGTAAAGTACGTAACCTGGTGCGAGGCATATAGCAGACACTCAATAGCGACATTGTAATAGCAATATTTTAGGCGCGATCATTTGTTTCTAACAATCATTAATGAGGTAAGATGGAAATGAGAGGACTGTATACCACAAGCACTTGGATGGAGTCTTCCACCCCAGAAAAGTACTGGGTCTCCACCTCAATGAGGGCAACCAAGGAAGGACACCTAATCCAAATGCTCTTACATAAAAAAGCAGGATTATCTCCTGTTATTTCCATTCTTTAGAAAAAGGGATTACTGCTTTACAAACCATAATCCTAGCTCCCCAGCCTTCTCACTCCACCCTCTCTGAGTTTCTCCCCTTGTCAAGTTCATTTCTCCAGGCAACTTCTTCAGGAAGGATGATGGCTGCTGCCCCAGCTCTTCCATCGGAGCCTCACAGCCAGAGACAAACAAGCTTCCTCTCCCCCCAGTGCAGAAGGAGAGGTTCTGGGAGGGCCACAATGGACCTTGCGTGGGCCTCACAACATTCTCTGGGGGTGAATCCTGTTGCCAGGAGAAGGAAAAATAGAATTCAGAAAATGCAAAAGCAACAAACACCCTTCAAATACCTCCATGAAAACTGTAGCTAAATTTGGCACACTACCGTGTGTGTCTATAAACACCCTCAGAAGGAATTTTGATAATTATAACCATAAATTTAAATAGCTATCTGCCAGGTTTGGAAAGACTACCATGTCAGTTTCCTTAGGAAGTCATTTTTCTCTTGAGAAAGCAGTACAATATTCGAGAAAAGGAAAAGAAATAATAAGAAATGTGTGAAATGGCATTGAATAAAAATAGATTTATAAAGATAACTCAATAGAAGTGTTTTCGCTGCTTGTAATTTATAAGCTGCCTGATAATTCATCTCACAGGTTTTTTGGTTTTGGTTTTTTTTTTTTTTTTTTTTTGGTCAAATTTTATGTCCAGCTGAGAATACATCACTCCAAGATTAGCTTAGGTGAAGTTCTCACCACAGATAAAATTGCCTTCCAGTCCTACAGGGAGATGTTGATGAGCCCTTTTCCATAATTCCATCAAATCATACCAGCATGAGAGCCACGCTGGGTAAACAATGATTTTCTGCTGGTCCCCTGAGGGCCTGGCAGGGGATGGCACGCACCCGGGCAAGAAGCGGCACTCAGGAGACACTAATTAATAGTGACAGCCGTGAAGGTGGCTTTTTCCCAAAAAATCTATTTGGAGACACAGAAAGGAACCAGGCCTTCAAAAGAGAAAAGTATCAGGAGTGATGTTTAAGTAGTGATGTAGTGAGGTGTTAGGAGACAGGCATCTTCACATTTAGCTATCTAAAACTTGTCATTGATAGTTTTGCATCTTCTCATTTCTACTCAAGCAACAAAATAAGCTTTTTGTCTTTTTTGGTCAAATAGAGGCAGTGTAGATTTACAACATAATACATGCTTCAGAGATACAGGTTCACACCTCCACAGATTACAATACCACCCCCTCCCACCAGAAACTCATAGTTCTCCATCCAAAACAAACTTTCACGCTAGAGAAGCTCAGAGTCACACAGACAACACAACAAGCAACCAGAGACTGCCCCCAAAGTATGGTTTGGAAGACCTTGAACATTTAAAACCCTGTCAAGGAAGTTCATGCAGAATTAATCATGGCACAGGTTTGTGATTTTTAGACTATAACATACTTATTTTAAAAGTTTGTTTTTCTGACAAAGGTATTTAGTTTGTTCTCCTCAGCAATATCACTGATATTCTCATGGTTCTTATTCCCCGGGGTGGTTTCGCTCCTTCCAACACACTTGATTGTAGCCAAAAGCCCCAGAAGCACTGGTTCCTCTTGTCACCATAGTAACTGTGTGGTCTCACTTCCCAGTGGGCGGGAGACCTTGGGCCAGCCGAGGTGGGCAGCACCAGTGATCTGTCTTGCTATGTTGTGGGAAGAAGACTCAGGCTGGGCACGCTGTGGGGTAGGGCCTGCCTTGAGTAGAGAGGAGGGAGGCCTCCATGGCACCAGGTTGCTCTGGACGGGCAACAATGCCACTCTCCAACGTAAAGGGCAGTTGTTTAGATATCTCTGTTCCAGTTACATTTTGAAGGGTGGCTTGGGTTTACTACTCAATAAAGAAAAAAAATCAAGATGACAACCTTTTGGTCTATTTAGCACTTCTATTGCTCGCTTGACTTTAAAAGCTGTCACCCACATGAAGCATCAAACATTTGTCATGAGAGGGTCTGTACTTCCTGGGAGAAGCAGTGACCAGTGTCTTGCTTTGAGGGCCTTAGAATGTTTCTTCTCGGTTCCATTCATTGGCTTCATTATGTTAGCAGACAGACTGAGGGACACCCTGAGGTACCCAAATTTGCAAGCTCTAAATGGGTTCTGCCATCTGCAGCATAAAGACAAAGCATGCTCTCAGTGTGTAAGACCTTTAATAGCAAAAACTTTAGTAGAATTAGTGTGCATCGAACAACAGAATAGATATAATTGCATAGAATTAGTGTGCCAAGGGTGAAGAAAGGATATAGTTTCCCAATAAAACACACAAAGTTGCCTATCCCCTCGTGAGTAGCTGCCCAGACAAACAGAGTTGGCCCAAAGTGGGACCATCAAGACCTGAAAACTTGCCACAAGTCTAAGTCACCTTCTGGTATGGAACTATAGGAAAGGGGCAGGAGGGACTAGGCAAGTCTGGAAGGAAAAGAGCAAAAATCAAAGTCCAAATCAAGATAACAGCTGCCACTGTCAACCTCTCCACTGGTCTCTCACCTACATGTCTTCCAAGAGTCTCTTCATGTTCCTCCGCCACTTTCTCCAAGTCCCTGGTGCAAATCCAAAGCCAGGAAGCAAGTGTCTCTCTACTCACATATCTCTACTCATGCTCATATGTCTCTCCACTCCACGTATCTCCCCCATGTCTTCTCTCTAGTACTCCCTCAGTTTCTCTCATGACTCGGCTCCACGCCTTCTTAGGTGGGGCAGGGAAGCTGGAACCTTCCCTTTTATGGAGATGGTGCACTGGAACAATAACATTTTGTTCTGCCTTCATCAGCTGGTTCCTTTATTAACAAAGATGCCAAAAGACTAAAAGTATGTTTTTACAAAATATAGTTACTTACCTTTATTTTCCTCGGAAGAGAAAAGAAGAAAGATATTTTGAAAATCCTAGTATTTGTGAAATATTTTCCATGCTTACTCTCCTCAGAGCTAGATTTTATAATTTCTAAACTTTTTGGGGAAAACTATTGAGAGATGCTGGATGAAAGCCAAGTCTCCCTAATTTCTGGTTTCCTAGCTTTGTTTTCTCCTGGTATATCTGTGAATATGAACTCAATGAAGTTGTGCATTCATAGAATTAACATTATGAAGGATATAATGCTACACATGAATTGTAAAGTCCTGCCATGAGGTAGAGCTGGTATGTATGAAGAGTAGGTGACATTCTTGGTATCAGAGAGAAAAATGACTTGGTTGGCTTAAAGGTCAGTTGGAGAGGATCCTGAATAAAACACAGTATCATCCATCTTGAAAGTAAAAAATAAACTGGAAAGAGTGATGAGCAATGAACAAAGAGGAATATTGCTTGAAGAGACCTAGTTAGAGGATAAATATATGGTTACACCAAAGATTCGAGTGTGGTGGTATTTTCTGCTGAGATGATTGGAGGCCTCCCAACAGGGAATTTGCTATGATTACTTCTAATTATCAAAACAAAAATGTATTTGAAAAAAGTTTTTTTGATGATTTAATCATTTATAAGATTTTAATGCCAAGAAATAATTTGATTGACTTTTTAAAAATCTGAATTAACTCATACCTTGAAACAGTCTGTTGTGTTGGCCTCAGTAATGATGACAGCTGGTGATCATTGAGAGTACTGTGATTCCCAAATATTTTGATATATGGACTCCATTCTAAAATGAAAAAATAATAATGATTTTTAAAAAGTATGGTGACAAAAACCTATGAATTCAGTAAGATATTAACTAGGATGTGCCATTATTTCTAAAAAGTGGGGGGATATGTAAAGTAAAAATAATGTCTGCAGATAATTCTTACTAAGATTTCATGTAGATGAATGGACATTTAATTATTTTTCTGAGGCTCCCCACGGTTTTCTGGATCATATATTGGGAGTCATATCTGTGGATATTGTTCCCAAGCAAACATAATAAAAAAGAATGGCTTCATGCGTGCACCTTATAATTCAAATCTCAGCATATTTAGATAAATGGTAATCACCTGACGTTAAGTTTACACAGTATCTGATATTTGTATTAGGTTTATGCAGGGGAGAATTTTTACATTTTCTTCAATGGAAGCTGACAAAGAGAAACACAGAAAAAACAATTTGTTCTTGGCACATGAACCCATAGATGTGCCAGAGACTGGTGAGCTGTTCATCACACCTGCTTCCCCACTGAGCCCACAGCTAGTATATTCTTGTCTTGCTTTGCAATTAGATGTGGCCATGTGGCTGTGTTCTAGCAAATAGACTGAGTAGAGGTGGTGTGTGCTCTTTCTGGGCCCACCATGGTAAAGCTTGCCAGACAAGATGATTCTCCAAGCTGTTTCCCCTTCAGGTGAATAGAATGGAGACATCATGGAGCGTGACCTGAAAAACCACTAGGAGAAAATGGCAGAGCCACAGGGGGAGCAGTCTGGGTCCCTGGGTCACTTGCAGGAGAACTACCTGCCAATCAAGACTACCAATTTGGAAATTATGTGAGTTTGAAATAGGTTTTTAGTAGATGCGAGCCATTATGTATTTTGAACTTTGTTATGTTTGTAACCTTAACTAATGCACTATGTGATAAATATTGAATTACTTTTAACAATTACTGGTAAATCTAATGTAGTTATGATTCTGCTAGGTGGACTGCTAGATGGATCTGCTATCTTCTGTATAAAATTTGTGAATTTGAATTCTCTAGGTAACATTAGTGTATCTTCTATGTGAGGTGTAATGTGCATATCTTCTATGCATTTTAGCTCATGTGTTTTCATTATTTTTATTTTTTATTGCAGTTAACATTAGTTTACAACACTATATATTATTTGAAGTACAGGTTCAGATCTCTTCAGATTCTTGCTACCACATTGTTCCCACCAACAAAGCAGCCATAATCCTCTTCCACAGTTCATGTCAGCAGAGCTGTGCTGCTTCCAAAAGCTCTTGGGAGATCCCACTTAGTGGTTTTTTCCATCACTCTTTTTTGGATATCAATGGAGGCACACTGGACGGCATGGACTTCTATTTCTACCTCGAGATAACAAAAGGGCGGTACCATTCCCCCTTCCACCCCAAAATGGTGTAAAAGGAAATCAACTAAATTATGTTTATATAGGATCTGAGTCATCCAAAGGGGAGGGGAAAGAGGGAGAGGGAAGGAAATAAGAAGGGGAAGAGCACAATAGACTGTGACTAAGGCTTCCAGAAGGGAGATGTGGTGGGGTGGGAGCAAAGGGGATAGAGGGACCCAATGGGGGATTACTGGGGCTCTGGTGATGGTTGTGGTGAAATAACACATTTGTAGAGGTATAAACTTCTACTCCTAAGACATACACTGTGATGTAAACCAATATTACCTCAATCAATATAACTTAAAATAAAGAAATATGACATCTGCATCATAAACATGTTTCAGCAAGCACTTCTGAACATATTTAACACCAAGGAATAAAGGAGCCCCAGCAAAGTAACAAAAAGTATAAAAAAGAACTCGATGGCAATTATATAACTAAAAAAACACAATACCGCAATAATCAAAATAAAACTCTGAATGGATACACTTGACAGTAGAAGAGAAAACAGCAAAGAATCAGTCGATTTGAAGATAGAACAACAGAATTAAACAAGTTCAGCAATACAGAAAAAAAATGAAAAATATGTAGAGAGAGCCTCAGCAGACTCTGGGACATCAACAACATTCTGCTATTGTTCTCAGAGTTCTCAAAGGAGAGGAAAAAGAGGCTGAGAAAGAAGTACCCCTGTAAAAAGGTGGTCCCCAGGGAAAGGGGAGGTTCCAGATTCCCTGCCTCTCCAGGGAAGAGTAGAACTGGGCAGGGAGGAAGGGCGGCTGGAGACTGGTGGAAGGAAGGAAGGAAGGAGGGAGGGAGGGTGGGAGAGAGGGAGGGAGGGTGGGAGAGAGGGAGGGAAAGAGCAAGAAAGAAACCTGGAGGAAGTACAAGGAGCAGAGAGATAGGTGAAGAAGCTGTGCTGGCTTCTCGGTCTTGGACTGATACCAGGGACATGGGGGGCACGGGAGGAGACACTTGAAACAGACATGGGTGAGAGACCAGTGGGAAGGTTGACAATGGCATCTTTTATCTTAACTTTGACTTTGCTCCTTCTGCCCTAGGTGTTCTGGGGCCCTTCTGCTCCTTTCTATGGGTCCCCACCAGAAGGTGCCTTAGACTTATGCCCAGCTTTTGGGCTTCAGTGGCCCTTCTTTGGGCCAACTCTGTTTGGCTGGCATTTACCCATGAGGATTGGGTAACTTTGGGTGATTGATTTGGAAACTATATTCTCTATTCTTTTCCTTCTCTTTTCTTATTGCACACTAATTGTATTAAAGTTCCTTTCTATTGAAGGTCTTATGCACTAGCATATGTTTTGTGCTGATGCGGCAGGTGATAGAACCCATTTCAAGTAGATGGGTTTGGGGGTTCTGGGGTGTCGCTTATCCTGACTAGTAGCAAGAAATAATGCTGTACCTCTGTCTCAGAAATGGACTGATTCAGCAGACAGGATGTTAGTAAGGACATGGTTGAACTCAACAATGCCACTAATCAAGTGAATGTAATTGACATCTTAGGCTGCTTCAGAGTACGTGTACTTTTCAAGGTCATATGGAACATTTACTTAGACCACAATCTGGACTTCAAAAAACAAATATCATACAATCTCTGTTCTCAGGCCACAATAGAATTAAACTAGAAATCAATAACAAAAAGATAAATTACAGGATGGGGAAAGGGAATGAGAAAAGGAGAGAGACAACCAGGATATATTCACATAGCAGCACAGCCATATAGATTAGTAATTTTGTATTTAAAGCACTTATTGATTTGTATTTTGCTCCAAGAAATGAAGTAGCCCACATGAGAGAAATCACACGAGGTGCCCTGAGATATCTATTGTATTGTATTTGATAATATTCTGTAGTTATATTATAATTTATTTCTATAAAGCACATTCTGATGGATTCTGCGAATCTCTCAGGATCCTGGCAAGGAAGACATGGTGTTTAAATTGGGTGAAAGACAGCAGTGCTGCGTACTGCTGCTACTGTGAACCCTGAAAGAAGCACTCACTAGAACCCAGATGCTGTGTGTAAGGATCGCCTTGTCATTCATCAAGACACTTGTCTCTGCAGAGGGAAAAAGACCCCCACCCTCCTTTTTGCTCCTTTCTCTCACCCTTTGCTGAGCTCCATTGACCAAGTCCAGCCCGAAGGCCTGGGGGCACAGGAAGAGATTAGAGGGATCTGCAGGGACAAAGGCTTCCAGCTGATTTCTCACTTTTCCAGTCTTCTACAGGTGAGGCCAGAGTCTCTGCAGTTCTTGAGGCATTTACTTAACATAACAGAGCCATCATTTTCTCCTGTGGAATGGGAGTGAAAATCATCTCACGAATTCCTGCATAATGCCTAGGATATACTTTGTTCTTAATAAACATGAATTATTATTTGTATTACAATGCTAATTTCTTACCGCCTTTTAGTGTTTATAATTACACTTTATAAAGGTTGGCAAAGTCATCTGTTGCATGTGCTACAGTTCAGGTTTTAATGGCTTCATAGATGACTCAGGAAAATTAAAGGCACAGTTTGGATGCTAGATGCTAAAATACAATTGAAAGACTCAACTCTGTACTTTCATATTCTCTTAAATCTGAGAATTTTTTCCCTTTTCTTAATCCTATCACCAACTTGGTGACAGACTATACCGTTGGGGTCACGGTCAGTGGACAAGGTCAGCAGTTACCCTTAGAGGACTCTGGCCACTAAGGCAATAGGTGACACCCAAGCGTGACTCTGACCTCCGTGCAAATAGGAGAGCTACTTCTGTGTCCTTGCCTCACCCTGTTTGACAACGAGAAAGATTGCAAATATTCAAGGTTCTTATAAATCATAACTTTCATTTCCTGTCTATGCACGAAGTTATGAAGTTCCATAGAAGCTCACAAAAAATAAGAGGAGACATTTGACATCCATTTAGGACCTGCCAGGTTATTGCTTTTAAAGTGTTTTCTATAGATTATCTCTTCAATGCAGTTTTGACACTCAAGCACCTTCCAACTGGCTCCAGAATTCACAGGAATTTAATCCTCAGATGAGGATCTACTCCAGAATTGGTCTTGTCACAAGTCTTTAAGAATTTGCTAAGAGACAGGAGGTTTTAAGATGCCGGAATGAGATTCTCGTTGCTTTAGGAGCTGTGAATACAGCAATCATCAAGTATCAATGATATGATTTTTCTAGATGTGATGGCTACCGTGTGCTAGATGCTCGTTCTGTTGGCTAATGAAGCAGATAATAATTAAAATATGGAGAGTCTGACAAGTTTCCTGTGGGAATTGAGAGCTAAGCCAGTAGCACACTATTTGCAAGGCATTTATTTTGTTCAATGAAGGCTCTTATGTTGTGATGGAACTGACCGAGTATGCATCCTTTCTTTAAGGTGTTCAAAATGAATATTTGCCTTGCTCATTTCATTCTGGGGAAAAAAAAAATCTGCACTTTCCTGTGATTCAGACTGGCGTCCACAAAGGCTCGCTGCATAAACAAACAGAAGAATGAACAGTGCTGAACGTAGAATACAAATGAGGTTGCTGTCCCAAAAACTTCTGGACAATAAAATAACCATCTTAAAGACTGCACACTTGAAAATACTTGTCAACTGCATAATTATGATCTAAAAATAAAATCATGAAAAATTAGTCTTAATGGTTGACCAACATTTTGATCATAAAATATAATATTGTTATTGTTGGGGAGAGGGGAGCTTTGGACCTGTAGCTTGCATGAAACAAGCAAAGGCAATGGTCCTTGAGGCAGTGCAGCCTGATGAGTGTGCAAAGTGAACTCAAAGAACATGTGTGTACCACGTTATAGCCACGTGGGTGAGTGAAGCCAGGGAGTGGAGCAATAAGAACAGAAATCATCAGGTCAGTCTGATGATGCAGTGAGAATGCAGAGAAGAATCCACAATGGATCCAATTCAAGGAGTAGAACTGAAGCAGGGGTTGGGAGTAGGTGAATGGGTCTGTGTTGCACCAACAAAACTCGATATGGAGACAAATGTCCCACTGTGAACAGTCGTGGCCACATTCTAAACCACGGAACTCATTTCAAAGGACCCAGAATAAAGGTGACTGAATCTGATGGGTAGACAGAGACTTCATTATGCACGGAGTGCTCATGTAAGCACATTTTATAACCATTACCTAATAGGTGTTTTTTAGCAAGAGCTAAGAAGCCCAGAATAAAAGAACATTTACTCATCATTAGATATTAAGATCTTCACACGAATTATCTTATTTGATCCTCAGACATATACATCAAGTGTTTGACAGCTCTCTGCCATTATTATTACCAATTATTATTTCAACTTTTTATTTTTATGGTACCTGAGTTACAGAGAGGTAAAAATCAAGATGGTGTTTTGAAAAGAGGATAATTTAAGACCAGGAAACAGGGAAGGGCCCAAGGCACTAGCTCTGGATTTTGGCACTGGACTCAGCCAATTTCTGTTAACAGCCATGAGGGAAATCTTCTGTAAATGTCAGCTCAGCCAGGAAAATTTATTTTTGCTCTGCAGCGTGATCTTGCTGCCTCTCCTTTCAATTTCTAGAGCTTTTCATGTGTGTGGTTTGCCCAAAGTAAAGCAGTCTTGACCTCAGACTCTGACTCATTTAAATATTATCTATCACATACAAAGTCTATACATGTAGTGGGGAGATATTTTTTTGTTACTTACGAGGGACAAAGAAAATGTGAATTTGCTCTTATGTGATAGAAAAATTAGTTGAAAGCCTCTTCTTTCTCTTTGCCATGTTATACTCCTACCAGCTTTCCTGAGCAATGAAGCTATTCTCCCCTTATACTTTATGCTCAGAACATGGCTTCCGGTGTACTGTATAATAAGAAGGGGAAATAATAGTAGTACTATCTCAAAAGAGAAACATATCTTTAAACAATCTGGCTTTCATCTTTGTAAAAAAATTTAACAAATGCAAAAATTGTTTAAAATTAATCCCAGAAGTTGCCCCCAAAAGCAGCATGCTGCAAACATAACTTTACACATGGCCCCTGGGCTAACAAATTTCAACCTAAAGCAAGTTCTCTTTTAAAGATCCACCCTTTAAGTGATAAGTGGAGATCGGACTTTTTGGGTGACCCACTTCAGCTCTTAGATGCAAAGGAACATTGCTTTTCTTCATGATGACCTTGTTGAATAGTCAAATAATAGATACATAATTTTAAAAACCATTTTGAACAAAACACATTCAGTTTTGATGAAATGAGTAATTTTTTCATAAACATAAAATGACAATATCATTATAGGATACAATTTAAAAAAACCATAAAGGCCAATTTCTTTTAATGAAATTGAGTTTCATTAGAGAACTCCCAAACTCCAGGTCTTGGAAGTTCACGTGTTAGTCTTTGGGGGGGAAAAAAAAGAAGGATACTCCTCTTATGTGCAAATTGTTCCAGGGGAGAGAAAGTTGCCCAAATAATTTTATGACTCCAGTGTGGCTGGTCATTTGGTGAAAAACTGAGTCTAATTTCTTTGATTCTCGCTGTAAGATTTCAATCAAGTTGCCCTCAGAAGCCATGCATTTCTGTGTAAGGATTAATGGAAATCCTTTCAGTAATGGGAAGACTTTGATGCAAATGCTTTGAAAATATATTTCTCCAATCTGGACAGTATGCCATTTTATACAAATAAAGGTGAACACCAAAGACTTTGAGACCTTTACCTTGAATACATTAAGGATACAATAGTAGATCGTCGGGGTGAATGTTTTTCTTGTCATATTCATGATCATTCTGTGTTACAAAGAAACTGAATTCTTGTAATTGTTTTAGTCACCCTGTGACATTCTAATTTGTTTGGTCTGAAAAGTTCACTGTTAAATGACTATTGAGTCATTTAATATATACCTATTAGAAATTACATTTATTTTTTAGAAAATCAAAGATTGGCCATCTATTGATACTTCTTAATATGCATCCTAGTACACTGATGATTATCTCTCTAAAATATCAATAACTTTATCTTATAATCTCACTATTTCATAAGTGGATTGGATTTCTTATGTGGTTAAAACATTGATAATGACTAGACAGAATGAGCTGCATCGATTCTCAAGATATGACTGGGATTATAGGGGTTCCCAGATATTCTTTCAAAGAATTCATTAGGCCCACACTACTTTCTTTTCTTTTTTTTAATTTAAAGATTTATTTATTTATTCATACAAGAGCTGGGGTTTAGGCCAGAGGTGTAGGGGGATGAAGGGATTCACCAGAGACAGAGTGGGAAGCAGAACAGGCAGATTGACTAAATACACTGCTGAGGGGAGCAGTGGGGAGACAGAAGAGGTCTGCTGCGCCATGCGGGATGGTCCCTGGCTGGGGATTGAACTCGTACTGCATGGCTGTTGCAGTGGCTAAAATAGCTTCATAGGTTGAGACTTAATCCCTTGCGCCACCTGGGAGGCCCCAGGCCCACATGACTTTCATAATCGTGTGAAAATGTCATTTGCTTTTTTCACTCTGTTGGTATTTGCCGTGGTGGTGCAAGCAAAGTCGAGTAAAGCAATAGAACCTCGCAGAAGTCTAGCACTGACACCAAACTCCATGTGTGGCTGACGCACTCAACACTGCCACGTATTCACAACAAAATCAGTGTGAGTTTTTCTAAGAAGGTCTTTGAGGAAATAGTAAAGAGCATCAGTTTTATTAAATCTCAAACAGCAGGTACGCATCTTTAATACTGTTTGTGGCAAAACTGGAAAGACCCAGTGTCTGCTGCACACTGGGGTCTAAGAGCCATCTGAAGAAAACCTTGAGTATTTGAGTTATGAGCTGAGATAGTCCCATTTTTGTTATGAAAGGCCATCTGTACTTGATAGAACAACTGAAAGATAAACTATGGTTACCACACTTGGAGCTTGGCAGATATTTTCTAAAAAATGAACAAAGTGAGTGTATCATCTCAGGGAAAATAACTGATGTTTGTTGCCAATGGTAAGATTTAAGCTTTCAAATGAAAATTAGAAAATTGGAATTGTGACAGTTTCTCAATACTTAAAGACTTTTCTAATGATAGGGGTGGTGAGATGTTAATGGATATAACATTTGATATTACAGAATTTAATGTGTCAACATTTGGAAGATCTACATTAGTTGAGTAAAAGAGCATTTCCTAAGTTGCCAACGTGTTACAATACACATTACAATAAAATACGGACAAAGCACAAGATAGACCAATGGATGTTAATATAGTGAATTAGAAAAGCTAATTGATGGTTTCAGATTCCACATTGAAACTAGTCTTTAAGAAGAGGCTTGAACAAGAGGTTAAGTCTCAGCACTATGCAACTATCTGCAGCCACTGCAAC
Organism: Scalopus aquaticus; assembly: GCA_004024925.1. Lineage (NCBI taxonomy): Eukaryota > Metazoa > Chordata > Mammalia > Eulipotyphla > Talpidae > Scalopus > Scalopus aquaticus. The sequence goes on along the minus strand of PVIJ01002444.1, from coordinate 81,694 downwards.
ACAAGTTCGATTCCTAGTCAGGGAGCTTACCTACGTGGCGCAGCAGACCTCTCCTGACTCATCTGCTGCTCTCCTCAGCAGTGTATTTCAGTCAGTCCGCCTATTCTGCTCCCCACTCTGTGTCTGGTGAATCATCTCATACACACACACCTCAAACCTCTGCCCTACACCCCAGCTCTTGCATGCATGCATAAATAAATCTTTTAAGCAATTTTTTAAAAAGAAGTACCACTTGTTAAGTTTTATTAGAGTACCAAAGAAGAATATCCACAATTCTTTGGCAAAACTATTAGAATATTCTCCCTTTTCCCAGCTATATATCTGAGACCAGGATTTCTTCACATACCTCAAATAAAATTATATATTGACAAAATTTTATTTGAGAACCCAACTTTCTTTTATTAAGTCCAACTATTAAAGAGTTTGCAAAAATGAAAAAAATGCCCCTCACTCTACTTACTGAATTTTTCAGAAAATAGTTATCTTTTATAAAAATATATAAGCATTGAATGGATTTTTATTATAATTTCAAATTAAGACTTTTAAAGTTCTCAATTTTAATTTCTAATATAGTAACTATGAATAGATTCAAAACTTCAATAAAAAGAAGTTATTTGGAATCCTCAATGATTTTAAGAGTATAAAACTTTCTAGAAATCAAATAGCTTGAGCTCCTTAAGCTAAATATACACTTAGTAATAGACTGTATATTTGAAACAGAATAATAAAAGTCCAACAAATGGAACAAAATTTTAAATTCATCTGTATTCAAAATAATACATTTTATAAGAGGTAAAGGATCTTATATCCAATATACTGGATTAAGGATCAATATCAAATTTACTGGACTGTATGCCTATTAAACTGAATGAAAAATAAAAAAGGGATTAAGAAAAAGGAATTAGGAACACTGAACATTTATAGTCATTTTAGGAGACTACAAACACATATACAGTTATATATGAGTGTACATCAGCTTAATGAAAAAATATTAGGTAATAAAGAAATAGAGTTTTCATTTTCTTGTTTACAGTGGTCAACCGGGATAAATTCATCTTTTCCGGGACTCTATGGAAGTTAGCATCATTGCATTAGACCCACTTCAGATTCAGATAAGTGTCTTTCTAAATGCCCAGCAGTCTGTGGCAACATCAGCCACACATCCGAAGCTGCTGCTCCCTCCTGGGATGTGTCCCCACCCCCCCCCCCATGTGTGGGTCCCATGTGGACAACCTCAGTGCTTTGTCTTCCCTTAGTCTATTACAACATAGTGATGAATTCACCGGTGCCACTGAAACACAGTTCATTGGCAAAATAAATTGGTGTGACTCAAGAAGCCCTTGAACTATAATATAAATGGAAAAGTAAAATTTGATACACAAAATTGTAAAATATATTGAGAAAATAAAACAAACAGCATAATACCATTACCAAAAAAAAAATCTTTTGTATGCATCTGGAGAGGGAGTCTCTGCATTTCCACAACCTGTTCTTATAGATTTGCATATAGAGTCAATAAGAAATGAATTAAATATTAAACTTTTTTAACAAAAATAGGGTGTTTTTTTTCTTAAAGATTTATTTTTTATTTATACATACAAGCTGGGGTACAGGCCAGAGGTGGGGGGCGGCGAGAGGGTTCACCAGAGGCAGAGCGGGTAGCAGAACAGGCAGATCGGAAATACACTGCTGAGGGGAGCAGCGGGCGAGGCAGGACAGAGGTCTGCCGCACCTTGTGGGATTCTCCCCGGCCGGGCGTCGAACTCGCGTCACCGCTGCCAACAGCTCCACAGCGCAGCGCTTAACTGCTGTGCCACCGGGGAGGCCCAAAAATAGGGTGGGTTTTTGAGAGAAACTAATAGATAGTTATCTTTCCATCTGAGCTCTACCTCTAAAACAATAACACCAAACAATCTCTGTATTACTAGTTTATTGATGTATGAGGATCCCTCTGCTTAGACCAATGAGTCAGCCAATTCGCTCTCCAAGACAAACCTTGGGATAACTCCCCCAAAGGAAAGTTCCAGTCGGCAGGAACTTTCTTCTATCATTAGAGGAGGAAGTCCCCAACTCAGTGTTTTTGACATATTAGTTCCAACTAAGTGAGAAGCTTGGAATATAGCTTCCAAATTATCTCCTCTGCCTGTCTCTCACTCTAACACCAAGGGAAGGATGAAGACAGGGAACAGGAGACTCAAATGTTGAAAGGAAATCACTCCTTAGGGAGCTTAGAGTAATGCAAGCTCTCTAGTCTGGAAGGAACGATGGCACTTGAGGATGATAGCAAGCATTCATTTAATGATTATTATTCGAGGAACTGATTTAAGTATGTAGATCTATTTAGCCTTCATTCCAGTTTTATCAATTTTTTTTTGCTTTTAACATATGAGTGAACCAAAACACATAGTAGATACATAATATTCCTTAGATTTCAGAGTTGTTAAATGAAAGATTTAATAATCCTAATTTCAAGTTACTCGAGCATCTCTGAACTGATAGATATGGTCTTTAGAAATGTTACTATTCATAGTTAGGAAATGAAAGTAGTCTCAAATTACCAGGGACATATTTTTCTTTCATTATATGATTGCTGTCTTAGCAATGGCTGACCCATTGGTCTAAGCACAGACTGTAAGAACACACATTTACATTTTGTCATGGAGAACATAGTACTTATCATGCCTCAAAAGCCATATCATCATAATCATGTCCTTTCTGTGATATAAAATCAAATTTTCTTTGTTTTGTTGCAGATTGTCTTTTAGCAAAGCAGATTGCTTTTATGTGGAGAAATAATTTTTTAATAAATCAACCCTTCCCTGTCCAATCTCCCTTCCTAACCAGCCATTCAGAAGATAACCAAGGAGGCTGAGGGGCAATCCTGGTCTAAGGCACATTCTTCCCCTTTGGAGATGATGAAGCTGAGCAGAGAAAGCACCGTGAGTCACACCACTTCTTGCCTACACGGTCATCACCATGGCAACCACAGTTGCCAGGTGGAGAATTCTATCATACATCATAATTGCTATGTCCACTTTCAGCAGATTAAAGAGGAAAATATCCACAATTTAGGCTTGAATAAAATATTCTAAAATCACTAACATAGAGTAGTGACATCATAACCAATAATAAACTGTAATTATGTGATACTTACTGCTATAAAAAACTGTGTCTATTTGTACATAAAGATACTGCATATTACAAATAATACCTCTCACTAGGTATACTCAATATGTTGACACATTACGCCCGTTAATGGTGAGTGTTCACATATGCTGTGTGACACTTTTAAGATTTTAACATTCTTCGAGTAAGAAGAGAGACTGTATATACCAGGATACTTACAAGCCGTTTCCCTGGAGCAGTAATATGGAGAAGATATTATTGAATCCACAGGAAAAGAAATTGGATAAAGAGTGTGCATTTGTTACTATGCCTAAAATTGGCAAAGAATAATAAATTCAGCAATAGATATCAAAAATAAATAATGATCCACTTTTCCATCAATAACATTAAAGGACACAAATTTACGTTGTCTTTTTATTGAAAGTTAGAGCTCTTTGAAAAAATTTTTTCAAGGTATATAGCCTCTAGGCCTTGCCGAAGTGTAAAGGATGTACAAACTTTAAGTTCATAACTTTTCAATGCCCAGTATTTCAATAAAATTGTGGAAATAACTCTAGATAATAAGATCAGCTTTTCTATTGCTCCCCCCAGGGGGTTGGAAACCTAGGCCTCTGTGTAATAACCAATCACACGAGTTTCTTGCTTTAATATTCCAGGCTCCTTCTGAGAGGACTGCCACTTTTCTGTTTTTATATTAAAAGGACACTAATTTTCTTTTTTGGAAATAGAATATATATGAAAAATAATCCCTCTAAAAGTAGAAAATGTTCAATTGTAAAAGGACAAACTCAGAAAACCATACCAATGTTCATCTGACACTCTGGGAAGTATGGCATTCAGAGAACCATTAGGAATTAAAACAAACCATCTAATTTTGGAACTGTTTTTAAATGAAAAGGAGATTGAGTGAGGAAGATTGTCCAATGGAAAAAAAAAATATGCAAAACGCTTGAATAGATATTCCACAAAGGATGAGCTCTGGGCCAGTTCCCAGAAAGAGTTATCACACTCCACTCTGCCTCTCCCTTGGATTCAACAATAAATCCTGGACAGACCACACAGAACAGCTATCTAACTGGCTAACTGGGAAAGGACAGTCACGTTCAAAGCACCGTCAGAACAGCAGTGTATGGACAGTTTTCTTTTCTGCCAGTATCACTTGGCTGAACACAAAACCAGCCTGGAACCCACACATGGTGGGTGTGAACAGCACAGCTTGAGAAAAGCCCTCTCTCTTTAGTGTAAGAACATGAAAGGGGACTCTGGCCACCAGAGAAAGTGAGTGGGTAAGGACCCAATTCCTCTGTGTTCCAGCCCCCAGGTAATACTACAGTGACAGCAGTAATAGCAACTAAGGATGTCCCTAAAATTCAGAAGCATTAAAACTCAGGGAGAGGTGTTATATATATTTTTTACATCCCAAAGCATTGAGACCCCAGGAGTGGGGAGCAAATCCCTGGCGATCATTTCCCACCCCTCGATCCCACACCATGTGGCCCAGGGTGGAGGCTGTCACAGCAACTACTGTGGAAAACAACAGTCCAGCTGTCTGACCAGAGGACAGAAAGCCCCAGAGTTGGACAGTTTTGCTGAGATTATGAGAGAAGCAAGATCAGCTTCCTTCTTCTGTCTTCTACTTCTGTAGTCAAATCTCCCTCTGTCTATGTCTTGTAAGAACATTGATGATTATATGCAGGTTCTACTGGAATGTTCCAGGAAAATCTCCTCATTTTAGAGTCCTAAACCTCAACATATCAGCAAAACCACTTTTGCCACAGGTCCCTTGGACTTGGACATCTTTGCAGCAATTCAGCCTTCCACGCCTGGTTTGACTGCCCCGTACATGAACCCCCTCCCTCCCCGACCCTTAGAGTTAGCCAGATGATCCTGAGGTTGAACTCATGAGTGAACAGACAAAAGACAGGCATATACATACAAACATACACACACACACACAAATGTACATATAAAAGATATACCACATGTAACTATGTATATAAATTGGGAAAAGAGTTTTCTATGTCCAGCTCTGAATTTCTAAGTTGAAGACCAGAAAGACTTTCCTTCCCATATCTTGTCTTTCTTTATCCTGATGCAGCAGTAAGTCCTGGTGGCAGAATGTCAGAGAATGCCATGCACCGCAGAGAACCTTTTTCTATAATCACACGTGTCCAGGAATCATTACTTTTGTGGAACACCTCTGTGGGAGTTGTGCTAATTCAAAGGTGAAAATGTGGTTTTGAGGTCTTTGTTTTTCTCAAATTTTGCTGATCAGTTCCTCTGAACTGACAGGAAATATTGGCAGAAAAATATCGTTTCTACTTTGAAAAAATACAGGCAAAGTGATGTGCTGGGAAATCTCCAAATGGTCCACCCTGTTGCTATCAGTTGCTGTTTTGTTCTGAACCACACAGAGGCTTGTCAGCCAAGATGTCTGTTCCTTGGCCATTGGGTCCTACCGTGACTGAGTGACCAGACCACAAGGTACTCAGGCCTTATCCATTCATGGAGCAGAGATGTGTCTGGAATTGACTTTGCGTGGAGTCAGGGAAGGGCGTGGTGGCAGACTGCAGGTGGGGCTTGGAGGTGCTGACCTGACAACCTCATCAACCTGGTGAAGGCTCCCTCCCTTTCACTCACCTCCTGACTGAGTCTCCAGAAGGACAGAAAGGGCTCTAGGCACAGGACAGTGGGCCTGGTCCTAGCTCGGGAGCTAGCACACACTGAATAACCAGTAAGGATTTACAGAACTCACTGTTTGTTTCAACTCCCCTGCTTATAACATGAAGAAAAAAATGAGTGTAATTTTACCATAAAAATATTGAACTTTCCAAGATAAAATTCATCCAGTTTAAAAAACTTCCTTTCAGCCCTATTGATTAAAACAAGATGTGGAAAAAACAAGAAACCTGCAAAGAAATTTGTAGAAAAAAAAATAATGTTAACTTGCTTAATTTTCCTGTGGTTCTCTGCATTTCTTTCCTAAAGTCCTTTTATTCTGTAATCATGGAACGATGGCATAGCTAAGTACAGTAGGTCAGGGTTCATGTCTTCAAGAACTCTTCATCCATGCACAGGAAAGAAATGCACCGTTAACCTGAATAAACCAACACAGGGTTGAACTAACCAATCTCTCTGCCCTTTAACAAATACAGACAATAGGTAATAAGGATGCTTCTGGCAGGACAGCCCAGCCTCCCTTCCAAGGATCATTGCTTGATAAAGCTGACGTGTGGAATGAAAACTGTTTGCCAGCCTTGACTTAGACGTGAGCTGACAGTTTCTCTAAGAGAATGAAGAATTTTATGGATATATGAGCGGGATGAGGAACAGGAGCAATATTTATTGAAAATTTGCTAAGTACCAAGTATGACTCTGAATTCAGAGAAGTTAATTAACTTTCCCAAGGTTTTGAGACTATTAATTCACAGCCAGGGGCCTGTTTATTTAGCTGATTGTGGTAACCAAGTTTGTTTTAGGCGCAGTTCAGTAAAGATTTCTTTTAGACTCTCTCCATGCCTTCCCCATTGTGAGTTACACTGAAATGAAGCCACATTTTCCAAGGAGCATTGACATACCAAGCCACTATTTTATCAGGGCCAGGATTAGGGCCAATGTAAAATTCTAAAACCATTACAAAAATTATTTCTCCTTCTTGAACAGAACCTCGAATGACTTCCCGTTTTTATAGGAAAAAGCCTAATTTCTGTAAAATAACTTGAGTCAAATTGTTCAGTGTTTATTATACAGCACAAATTTTCAACTCCAGCCTCCATAGTCTTTGCATCATCCTAATCTTAATAAGTTCATTAGTTTTTACCTCTTTCTCCCAACAGGAATTTAGAACTAAGTTCCAATACAAATTTCAGTAGTTTCCAAAGGTGGTTTGTATTGAGAACTCGTTTTGGTTGTTTAACTCTTCGGGGCACAAATAAATTCTGGATATGGAAAAAAAATGCTAAAAATTATCTAGTTGTTAAAGGTAGCCTTTGAAAGTCATACATCTTTGTTGATGATAAAAAGTATCCTTTTGCTTTAGCACAAGACTACAACTTACATAAACACATGACTACTTTATAGCCATCTGACAATAAAACTATGAAACAGAAATAAATTTTAACAATGGTTATATCAATTAATTTTCTGAGCAAAATTAATTTTCTGAGCAAAATGTCTCCCTGGACATATTCTAAATAGTTTTTGGCTTTAGCCAGAGGATGTTATACACAGTACAGAATATTCTAATTTTTAAGTAAGTTGGAGTCATCTTATTAATTAACATGAATAATATTACCATGAGTATAACTTTATGCTCCAGAGCTTCTTATGAGATTTCAGTTTTATTTCATTTTGCCCTGGTAACAATTTCAGTCCTTTGACATAGAAGTGATAAAAAAAACTCGCAAGATGACAGGGTAACCTAGTTTCTTCCTTCTTGATGCCCTCAATGCTCCAAATTTCTCACTTGAAGATTTTGGCTGTTTGTCTAGTGTAGTTAAAACTCCTGCTTCTCCTGACCAATTTCAGATTCAGAGACAACTTTATCAGCATCAGAAGACACAGGTCAGGGCAGTAAAGATGCAACTGCAGTTTATTTATCACTTTGGTGGCATTCAGAGAAAACCAGAAAAGTGCTTTGTGGACTGCCTGTGTCCCCACAAATGCTGAACCCCGAATTCCATTGTGATGGCATCTGGATGTGTATCTTTGGGAGATGATTATGTCAAAAGGGTGGCACCTCAGTGATGGATCAGTTCCCTCATAAAAGTGATCTCACAGATATGCCTTCTTCCTTCGACCATGTGAGCACATGGGGGGAAGGTAGGTGGCCATCTCCACACCAGGAAGAGGGAGGGGGGTGGCAGCCAAGGACAGCTCAGAGAACTGGAACCTCCCTGAGGCTGACTTTCTCTGGAACACTGTTTCCTGGGCAGTGCTATGTTTTCTTTCTTTCTTCTTTCCCTCTGAATGTAGGCCTGAATCTTGCTCAAATCCCTATCTATGGACATACCAGTGGCTAAATTTTCAGAAGATGGGTAAGTATTATAAGAAATATTTTCAAATTGTTTTCCTAACGCTAGATAAAATTTTAAAAGCGCAGGTTTAGCATAAATGGACATCGTAGTTAAAGAATCACTTTCAAGGTAGTTATGTAAATAGTTGAGCAAAGCCATGTCATGATTTTTTTTTTTTAAGGGAAAATCAAGGTCACCAATTACTCTCTGAGGAGTGCTATGTCAGGAAGCCTCATCTAGGTCATATCAACCTCTCCTCCTCTCTCCATCTTGAAGAACAAAAAGAAAATTGGATACTACTTAAACCAACAAAAGAACATAAATGGTCGGAGAAGGGTGCTGAGAAATGACAACACACCACCAGCGGCCTTCAGAGAAGCCACAGGGCGGTGTGTGTTCTGAGGCCTGTGACTCTACACAGCCACTGGGTTGGTTCAGTCTGAAGTGACCCATGGACTCAGTGAGGGGTGGTTTCCAACAGGCTGACCCCTAGAGTCAGTGTGTGTGTGTGTGTGTGTGTGTGTGTGTGTGTGTGTGTGTGTGTGTGTGTGTGCTTTGAAGAAAAATCAAGGGAAAAGTTTAAAAGCTCTCTAAATTTTAACCAAGGAACAAATTCTCCTTAAATTTGAGAGGAAATTCATGCAATTGTATATAATAGGTTCTCAATGTTGTGAGGCAAAATTCTAATTACTGCTGTGGGTGACCTGGGTTCCCTCACCCACTTCTTCTGTATTCACATTCTATAGCTGCTTTAACAAGTCATGACATTTGTAGCTTCAAACAACACAATTGAAGTCTTAGGCAGGTCCAGGTTTCTTGCATTTCTGCAGCTTCCGGTGATGCTGACACTTTGCAGAAGCAGCAAGAGTTTGGAAGTTAGAAGTTAACCAGACTAGGTAATATTGGATATATTATTGAAATTCTGAGAAGGGTTTAATTATACTAAGAGACAGTCAATCCTATGCTTAAAGTACTGGCCATTATTATTATCATGACCTTCTAGCTGCCTCTTTTTTTTCATTGGGTCAGATTTAGTGTCTCTTTAGTTTTATGTGTATCTTTGCTTTTTCACTTAAATGCTACAATATGAGCATTTTCACACTTATAAATTCCTGATAACTTTATTACTAAAGTAAGATCTGCATGAAGTTTGAAAAAAAAATCACACTATAAAAAAGAAACCAGAATGTGAAAAATAACTCCATCGTCCACAACCACTCTCCCCAAAGGCAAAAAACATTTTGTGTTTTCCACTTTTTGGTGATGAACCTTAGATCTCAGTAAAATAAAATGTTCACATTCCACTATTTCTTGCTTAAACAAATTTGGAAAATACCTAAAAACAGTTATTTACAAAGACTAAGACATTTGGCATACAAATGGCTCAAATTGACAGCAGTAAATATAGGGAAAGCATAATTATCACATATTTTCAATAGGAATTCTATAACTGATGAGCTAGAGAGTAAATGAGCAGAGTTTCTCGCTGCATATGTACTCCAGCTAATGTGTGTTCAAGGAAAACAGAACAGTTGCCTTCTGTGGCCCCTAATAATTAGTACTGTTCAACAGGGAGCATCAGGCAGCCAGCATCACAACCAGAGGCCATCAGAGAGTATTGCTCTTCACCGAAACCACTTCATCTAACATCCACTGGTTTGCCAAAATGAAAAATGGAATCTGATTATGTCTAAATTCAACAATTTACAGGTAGAGAACCAAGAACACATTAAATTTAATACTGCTAGAAGACAATAAGAAGAATCAGGAATATGGGAAGCTACTGAACAATGGTGAAAAACTGAAAGCCTTCCCATTAAGATCTTGCACAGGAAAAGGATGTAGACTCTCTTCACTACTATTCAACATAGTATTAGAAGTCCTATCTAGAGCAATTAGACAAGAGAAGCTCTGAAAGGAATCCAAATTGGGAAAGAAGTAAAGCTGCCATTCTTTGCATATGACATGGTAATATATACAGAGAACCCCAAAGACTTTATGGGAAAACTAATTAAGACAACCAGTTCAACAAAGTGACAGGCTACAAAATCAACACACAAAAGTCAGTTGTCTTCTTATTTGCAAACAGCGATCTAGAAGAAGATGAAATTAAAAAATCCATCCCATTTATAATCTCTCCAAGAAAAATTAAATACCTAGGAATAAAGCTAACAAAGTAGGTGAAGGACATATATGCAAGGAGAACTATAAGACATTGTTAAAAGAATTAGAAGACACAAAAAATGGAAAGATACTGCCTGCTCATGGATAGGAAGAGTCAGCATTATCAAACTGCTATCCGACCCAAAAGAATTTAGTTTCAAAGCAATTCCAATAATAATCCCAAAGGCATTCTTCAAAGAAATAGAACAAATACTACTGATAGTCATATGGATACATGAAAGAGCCCAAATAGGCAAAGCTTTCATGATTTAAAAGGGAAAAAAATGGAGGTTTCACACATTCAGATTTAAAACTATGCTATAAACCTACAATAATTAAAACAGCATGGCACCGGAATAAAAACAGATACACAGACCACTGGAACAGAATTGAGAGCCCAGAAATAAAAACACACATTTATGGACAACTAACTAATCTACAAAAAAGGAGTCAAGTATATGCACTGAAACATGTAAAACTTCCTCAATAAATGGTGTTGGGAAAATCAGACTGTCACATGTGAAAGAATTAAACAAAATGACTCTCTCACAATACACATGAACATCAACTCAAAATGGGGCAGTGTTTGAAAATGTAAAATCTCAGAGGTGCTCAGTGTAGTTAAAGATAGTTTGGACACAAAGAGACAAAAAGGTGGAAATAAGGCCTATGTGTTTCAGTAAAGAAGAAAAAAACTTAAACTCTATTGTTTGAAGAAAACACACATGCGCTGAAGATACAGCTTTACATTGTAGATCTACATTATAATGCTGGGTATTAATGACTAAATGACACTGAATGTGCAATTATACCTAACAAGGAAACAAAATGTGGGAAATCTAATAAGTATGCATTTCATTGAAAAATGTGAAGTCAATATTAAACCTTATTCTAATTCAATCACTCTAAATCTTTTAATATTTCATTTTCTTTAACTTGAAATTAAAGCACTGGATAGAGGTGTCATTTCAGTAAAATACCACTTGTACTGTTAGGTTATAGCATGCTGGTGTTGAGAGGGAAACATCTTGTCTGTTTAGATGTGAGGAGGTGCAGAAGAAAATGATTCTTCTGTCCTTGATGTATAATTGTACTTTAATTAGAACATATTTTTTTGTATCCCCTGGAGGAACATACACTCTGTAGGAACCAAATTGAATGGTAAGTAATAAAGTTGTCATTAAATTGATAATTGGTGGCTTCCCACTGTGAGCATTGGACACAATGTTTAGGTTTTTGCAATATTTGCTCTAGAGCCCTCATAGGGTCCAGAGGATATTATGCAGGATACAAGGCAGTTATTATTATACAGAGCAACTCATTTAAGCTTTTAGAACATTCGCAAATTATCTAGCCTTTTGTTTGTAATTGGATTTTTCTGCAGGTAACAACTGGAGGATGTTTCCAAAGGAAAAGCTCATCTGGTGGTGCTAATCTGATTTAAGAAATCAGCTGTAGAATCCTAGATTCAATACCCCAAGATAAAATGAATTCATACCATTTTTAAAGTCAGTGGGTAGAGGGCCTGTCCTGACACCCTCATAAGCATACCACATAGTATCTAATCACTTCAGCCTGGTCTGGAGCGAACAGTACTAAAATTTCCCAGAATTGAGGAAGCAAATCACAGACCTGTCTTTTAGGGTACTGCACTATATTCTCGACAAGGATGGCAGTGAAGCATTGTTGACCTTTGTGTGTCAAGAGCCTATAAGAGATCCCTGATCTTTATACCACATCACACAAATATATGAGTACTCACTTTGATTTATTGGATTGACATATTAAAATGGTCTTGAAATTGGCCATAAACATGATATGATGAGTGACACTATGTTCAATATTCCCTGGCTTTTCAATGTTTCAAGGTTGTCCCCAGACATGGATATTTTAGTTTCCAATTGGGCAAGACTGAAAAAGGGTTGAGTCTTTCAAGTACTTTGGCTCTAGGTGAATCTCTAAGGACATAGAGCATGAACTGCTGCCCAACCCAGCCTCACTGACCCTGTACAGGCCACTTTGCTCTTCTTCTTTTCAACTACACAATGAGTAGTGATGGGCAAAATATCCAGAAAACTCTACTCATCCTCCTTAGGTTTAGCAGAATACTCTCCCTCAGTAGAAGGCTAAAGTGTGGAATTCGTTTTTATGGCAGCACTTCACAAGGAATAAAAGAAAGCTATCTATTGTAACCTTAGTTAAGTGTATTTGCATGTGTGTGTGGGTTTGTAGATCTACCAGAGCAAACACATGCAGACCTGGGCAGGTCTTTTTTTTTTTTTTTAAAGATTTATTTATTTTTGCATACAAGCTGGGATACAGGATAGAGGTGTGGGGCGATGAGAGGGGAGAGAGTGGGGAGCAAAACAGGCAGACTGACTGAAATTCACTGCTGAGGGGAGCAGCAGGCAAGGCAGGAGAGGTCTACTGCGTTATGTGGGAAGCTCCCTGCCCTGCATCAAACTCGTGCCCAGCTGCCCGCCGCTCCACAGCGCTGTGCTTAACCCGTTGCACCATAGGCAGGTCTTAATAATCTTAGTTCATGGGTATTTCCTGAAGTTACCAAAGTTGAAAAGTGAGGGTTAAATAACCACTGAAGTGATGCAGTAACAGTAGTTACAAGATCATGCATTCTTCGACCAGTGTGTTATTTGCTTTACTGAATCTATAAATCAGTTGATCTTCCTTACACAATGCCGCAGAAATTTATGTACTTGGAAAACCTAATAGCAGTCAAGATTTATTGATGGTTTGCTGTGTGCCAAGACATTTGCAAATATTATCTTGTTCTCCAAATCAGTGCTGCTTCTCAAACTTCAGTGTCCCTAAGGAGCTTATTAAAATGCAGATTCTGATTCAGCGGTACTGGAGTGAGGCTCAGGAGATTTAGGGATGGAATTATTATGTAGTTCATTTTCTTCATTGTATTATGTATTTTCATTATGTATCATGCATTGTGCATCTTTATTGTCATGGGAATGATATGAATCTATACATGTCTTCAAGTCATGTAACTGTATACCACAAAATAATCACTTTTACTTTAACACACTTTTTAAAAATAAAATTTAAAGCCACACATACCCCCCCACTTGTATCAGTGCCTCCTGATGTGAATCTTTAAAAAGTTCGTAACATGACTATGTAATACTCTTTCCAAAATGTTTAACCTTAATTCATTAATGAGTTATTTCAAAATGAGAGACATTCCATAAAATAACTGGTCTAGATTCTGCAAAATTGTAACTATCATAAGAAGTAAAAATAAAAGGCTGTGAACTGTTCAGATTTAAGAAATTAAATAGACATGACATGTAGATGTGATGTGTAATCTTTGATTAGGTTTTGTATTCAGAGGAAAAAAAAGCATAGGAATAAGTGACATTATTAAGATGAGTAGAAAAATTTGAATTCTTTATAAGAAAAGTTTTGCATCAACGTTAAAATACTTCAGTTTTATCATTTCATTGTTTACATAGAAAGATACCCTTAGAGTTCTTCAATTAATGCTGAAATGTCTAGTGAAAATATGCCATAATGTCTACAACTCATGTTCAAATGGTTCAGCAAAATGCAAGTACTTATAGAAGAGAGTCAAATACAACAGCAAGTTCATCCAGATGGCAGGCACATGATATGTCATTTATTATTCCTGCAACTAACCACAATGTTTGAATTTTCCAAAATAAAAAAGTTGGCATATTAATTTCCTATGACTGCTATAACAAATTATCAAAAACTTAGTGGCTTAAGGCAATACTCATTTTTTTATCTCACAGTTCTGGTGGTCTGGAATTGGAATGGGCTTATGTGGTAAAATGACGGTTTCAACAGACTTGTCTTTCTGGATGCTCCAAGGGAGAATTTGTTCCATGCCTTTCCAAACTGCCTTGGTATGTGGCCTCTTTCACCAAAGAACATCATTCCACTCTCTACTACCAATGTCACGTCTATATTCTACTGTGGTCTTCCTGCCTTCCTTTTAAAAGGAAATTTGTGATTTCACTGCTCCTACCTGAATATTTCAGGATCTTCTCCCATCTCAAGATCCTTAAGTTATCATATCTACAAAGTACTTTTAAGGTAACATAGTCACAGGTTCTTGGGATTAGTATGTGAACATGGAGGAGAGGCGTGTCTTTATTCTTTTCACCATAGTTGACAAGTGAACTTTCCGATCTTTGTAAACATTTTTAAAAGGATAAATAGAATATGTTAAGCAGAATTAAAATACAACATATGAAAAATTGTAGGATGCAGCAAGAGCAGTGCTTAGAGGGAAAGTGAAAGCATTAAAAGTTTACTTTAGAATAGAAGCAAATTGACATGTCATATCACATCCTGAACTATTTGTAATTATTTGAAACACAGACATTCTTATTTTAATGTACAGTTGGTTCTACAGATCTATTCCTGTTCCATTTTGAGCCTGGGTCTACTGGAGGAAATTGAGTGGAAACCCCCAATAGTTTTGCTAACAGTAATTGTTTGACATTAGATAACTGTTAGATTTCCTATCATTATCATTTTTTAATGTTATACATGGATAATACATACATCTGGATTGTGTTCTAATGTATTGTATCTTTTACACTTCAGAAGTATGCCAATTTGAGGATTCTTGTACATTATAAAGTGGCACCAACAGGATTCTTTAGCTATATATTGTTTTAGCTTCAGTTTTTCTTTATTTTTAAGTAATTATAAATTCACAGGAAGTTGCAAAGAAATGCTTGGAATATCCCCCACACTCTTTACCCAATCTTTCACAGCTAGAGTATACTTTTCACAGATGTAGTACAATATCAAAACCAGGATATTGACATTGGTAAAATCTGTAGAGCTCACTCGGATTTCACAAGTTATACATGTACTTGTGTGTGTGCATGTGTACACACATCTGTACACAATGTTAGGGCATGTGTAAATTCATGTAGCACTACAGCAATTAAGATATTAACCTGGGGTCTCCCTGGTGGCACAGCGGTTGAGCGCTGCGCTGTGGAGCTGTCAGCAGCGCGCGATGAGAGTTCAACACCCAGCCGGGGAGAATCCCACATGGCGCGGCAGACCTCTCCTGCCTCACCCGCTGCTCCCCTCAGCAGTGTATTTCTGATCTGCCTGTTCTGCTCCCCACTCTGTCTCGGGTGAATCCTCTGTCCGCCCCACACCTCTGGCCTGTACCCCAGCTTGTATGTATAAATAAATAAATCTTTAAAAAAAAAAAGAGATACTAAACTGAATCATTACCAAAAGTCTCCCTAATCTGTCCTTTCATACCCATCCCACCTCCTCTGTTCCTAACACCTGGCAACCACCAATCTGTTCTCTCTATATATAATTATGTTATTTCATGAATGCTATAAAAAAGGAATCACCCAGTATAAATCTTTTGAGGTTTACTTTCTTTACTCCACATCATTTCATTGAAGTTCATGCAAGTACCTGTGTGTCAATAGCTTGTTCATTTTTACTGCTGAGTAGTACACCCTGGCAGAGATCTACACAGCTTGTTCAACCACTTATCCACTGAAGCATATTTGAACAATTTCTCGTTTTGAGCTATTAGGAATAAAACTGCTATGAATATTCATATACAAGTTTCTGCATGAAAATAAATTTTCATTTCTCTGGGACATATCCAAGAGTACAATGGCTGGTTCATTGGTAAATCCATTTTACATTGTTTTGTATGTTAAAAAAATACATTCATTATAAAGTGCTGGCAATAATTTTCAAACTAATTTCTGTATAGCCATGTCAGCCCAAAGAGATGTGAACAAAGAGATATCTTTATCTTGCAAGTTGGCCCCTATATAAGGTACATCAACTGTGTACAGAGTCTCTCCTCAAAGAGTTCTCACCTCCCTTCTAACAAGGGGTGTGGTACTCTAGTGTTGGAAGGGAGATAGGAAAGAATGCCAAAATAGGCTTTCCTCCTTGTGAAATAAGCATTGTTAAGAATGCCCTTTCAGAAATGAGGCTAACAAGCCCATCAGACACAGAGAGTGGAGCATGAATGAAGCTTCCTTGGCTTTGTGAGCCTGGCTAGTCTTCCCTTCTGCAAATGGCCATAGGAAGTCCCCAGTTCATCAGGTCCTGGCTCTAGGAACAGAACCAATTGTGGATGCTCATGGAAAAGCAGTGTTTTCCCTATTTTCTAGGTTACCTATCTTTTGAAGTTTGGCTCTCCAGTGCCCTGTGTTTGGGGGTGCTGTTTTCTAGAACCTGATGGACATTGCTCAGTCGACAGTTCCCATCATATCCTAGGACCACAGTTTTTTCCATACTCACCTATGTCCTTTCTGATAACATGAGCCCAGGTTCAGACTTGTTCCTTTCCCTTACCACATTTGTGTCACCCCTTGGAGTTCCCTGCCCAAATCTAGTATAGAATAAAGAGAAGCCATCATCAGCCTGCTTTTTAGCTAAATCATCAGAATATTGTGACAACTCAGAGCTCACTAACAACCCTTTTTCATTTTCCTGAGAATCTTATTTTGTGTACATGTTGTTTCTCCTTTATTTTTTTTATTTACTAATAACTTTTAAAAACTGAAAAGTAGTCTCAGTAACATACAAGAAGATTTCTATAAAGCTAAAATTGTTTTTTTCGCTTGCTATTAAGACCTCCAAACCACAATAGCTTAAGTTTACTCTTAAACTTTGCATGCACAGGCTATGGATTATAATGAATTTATGATCATTCTTAATCACATATATTACATTTTTCACTGAATTAATCAATTCCTATTGATGCAGTGTTGACTGCATTTCACAAGGAACTATAATGTATAGAGAGAGACTTTTCAGTCAGAAGTTTGTGGTGATAGGGTGATATCAGTTCATCCTGCTGGCTTTCAAAGTGGGAGGATTATTTTGGCATTTTGGTAAATCTATATATTGTGTAAATGGAACTTGTGTATATGAAGAGCATGGTACTATTTCATGATTCATTGTGCTTTGAGAGCTTGCAGAGAAAGACTATATATACATGTAATTCATCACTAGTATGAGTTTTTCTTTAATCAAAATTTCTATTTCTCAGTAGTTCATAACTCATCAGTTTCCAGTTTCTGTTGTTTGTTTCTTGTGGAGAGAGGAAGAGACAGAAATGAAAGAATTATCAGATGTTTTTTGCCAGGGTTTCCATGGCTGCCGACAACATTCGTGTGTTTTTCTCTTGATAGTGCATATTAAAGCAGACATTATGTAAATAATTTCAAATGCCATCCAAAATTATGTTTCCCTGAAGAATTATACAGCTTGGAGGGTAGGTATGTTTTATTTCCTTCGGATGATATAGAATCCCTCTTAAAAATGATCCCATTTTCTTCTGACTAATTTTCATGGCAACACTTGCCAACACTAAAAATTCACTCTCAAGTAGAAGTAAGAGTCTTTGGATATTGCTTCAAAATTGATGAATCTGTTGGGCCTCATTAAAATCATCTACCTAACCTTTATCACCTTAGCTGGTGCTTTTATTAACAGGAAATTAATATTCCTTTTCCTCTGTCTACCTCATAGGGATATTTCTAACTCGAAAATCTTACTCAGCAAGCTACTCTGATGGGACTTTGATCCTATACTTCTGAATTCACAGCCAGGTAAGTAGTCACAAAATTGAAAATAACTTGTTGACAGAGACCAAAATGGCAAGTGAGATCATTAAGCAGACACATCCTCCCCATGTAGTACAAGGTCTCATTTCCCACTGTCAGTAGAGAGGTTTAGCATTCTCCTTTGTAAGTACATATTCTCAGAAAAAACTGTGAATCTACTAACAGAAGGAGAAATTGCAGATTTTCAGTGCAGTTTCACTGCTTTGTCGTGGAGACCCCCAAACGAGCTAGAAAACACATTGGCAGGTGGACATGCACTTGCCAGCTATGTCCTCTCTCTGTCTTCTTCCCTCCAAAGAACAAAGCAGGACTATATTTCCTGGTTTGCTAATGTGGGGCAGAAACATGACTCATTCTGGCCAATGAATTATGGGCAGAAATAATGGGTGTCAATTTCATTCAAGGGCACGCAATTGCCTGCCTTAAACCCTCCAGAGTTCTCTTTCCTGTCACAGAACTCACAATATTTAAACCCAGATTCTTTTGGAAGGAATGCCCAAACTGATGGACAGAGAACATTCGGCAGAGTAAGAAATAACTTTTGCTGTTTTAAGGCACTGAGCTCGGGGGCTATTTGCTATCACCACATAACATAGCCTATTGTGACTGCTACAGTTAGGAAGTACAATTATTCAGAATTATTTTCAGAATAATTTGCTGGTACTAGGCAAATAGCTCATTTAGTTTAATGGGAAAGGAGCAGCTAGAAGTGGAAATTCATCCAAATCATATTCAGTGGTAAGAGTAACACTATTTTTTTTTTTAATGCAAGAGTAACTCTAAATCACACATATATGTGGTGGGCTAGTCAGGTTGGAGAATAACAATGTGTTGTGGCCTAGGCAATCCTGGGTCCCAAGACCCTCAGCTGTGGGCTAGTTGCTTTCTGGGGGATACGACGGAATCATCAGAATCAGAAAGGAAATAATGCTGTTTGACACCCCCCCTAAAATACAAGTGATTATGAAATACCACATAGACTATTTTTCCCACCTTCCTCAGTTTCCTTTCAGTGAAGACTTCCCAACTTAGGTAGAATGTTGGGATGCTGTGTAGTCATTAGTCTCTCAAGTAATTTAATTCAGGAAATTCTGATGTTAAATTATATAGCAAAAATAAATAAATAAATAAAACACATAAAAATATACTTCTATTTAGAGACTGGTAAGTTATTCTGCCTTACATAGGGCTGGGTTTCCCAAAGTGCCAAACTCTTTTCAGACTTTACTCTAGATAAAAGAATAGACTTTTTCCTTTCACTAATTCACTTACTGCAATATTGTGCACAAGCCTCATACTCAATAAAACCCAAGGCCAAAAGCACTCTGGTACCCTGAGTAAGCTGTTTTATTCTTTTACAAATATAAGAGACATTCATATACTACTGAAAGAATCCTCTCTCCTCCTCCACCCACTTCACTCCCATTCTTGGAAGTTAATACAAATTGCCTGAGATACTAGTTAAATCTTCACAAGCAAAAGTTTTGCTTTTTAAGGTATTCATGTTCTTAGGAAGCTTTTTATTTGTTAGTACCTAGAGAAAAAATTTGGTGGGAAGGTGAAGGGGAAAATAAAAGGAGTTAGTTGTCACCATAGCTAGCAACAACATGAGGGTCACCTTCTATGACTTCCTGCTTGAGACGTCACTTATATTTGTGATACCCTCGGTAACAAGGAAAAACAACTTTATCATTTAGTGAGAAAGGACTAGAGACCAAATTACATCTGGTGCACTCTGAAATAATGATTTTTGCAATGACTCAAAGAGAGAAATGTGCCAGAGCCTGAGCCAGCACACAGCATCAGCTGCTTTAGGCACGTCACACATCGGAGCACCAGACTATTGGTCTGTGTTCCACCGAGAACAGTCATTGAGGAAAAAAATCTGTTTTCATTAAGTAATTAAGCTAATTTGATTTTTAATTGATTCAGTTTTGCCTGAAATTTTGTTTTTGTTTGAAAGATACATAAAATCCAAAGCTTAAAAAGTTCAACCAAGCAGCTCTGTATTTTTACATATTAAGTAATATTAAAATACAAATTATGTGGCTCCCCTCCCAGAGGCTCACCGATCTCTTTTTCAAAGTTATCCATTTATTATTCAAGTTAGAGAAGCACTGTTTTTAGACTGAATAAGAGAGACTTTTGGTAATTGCTGAAGGTACGAGCCTCACAGGATAAAGATCAGAAGCCAAGTTCCCTCTGGGGTGAAGGCGTCCTGAATTGTTCCTTCTAACAAAGGAAGGAGCCAGGCTAGGAAATGAGAACATTTTCTAGGGTGCAATCCCTTTTAGCTACCCCAGCTGCTCAGGATGACTGATCGTAAATACATCTGTGCAAGATGACAAATGTAAATTATAAGGTGTGCCCTTCTTTCCTTTCCATCCAGAATACCAACTTCATTGCCAGTGGCAATGTCCAGTGCTCTCCCGGTAACACTCACTCTGCTTGTGGAGGGATGTTCATGTAAAACAACTCTGGGCTATAAATATAAGTGCAGGTTACTATATAGGGTTTCTAGAAAGCTCCTCTAAACAGGAGCTGGCTAGGTACATGCTTTTTTTCCCTTGTGACTTCCCTCTGCCAGCTGCCTGGAATATGGCACAACTATTGATACTGCAGCAGCCATCTTGCAAGCAAACAAAATGGAGAAGCCAAGAGAAATCCTCAAAGAACTATGGGCTGCTTCTCTTCAGAATTCCAGAACCGCTAGAAGGAAGATCTTGTCTCTTATTTTCACGGAGGGTTTCCATCATATGCAACTGAACACAGGTCTGCAGGAGAAGGGCTCCAGAGCCCCTCACGGAATCTCCTGAAGCTGTGAGGAAGGGGTGAGAGACTTCTAGGGACCCTGCCCCACAGCTGGGCAGTCACTGGCCCTTGGCCAGCCACACCTGGGAGGAGGGGGCCCAGAGACATTCTAGGGGCCCCTGGGGTTTACATCAGGAAAAGGGAGATGAGTTACCCACCAACCCTCTTCTCAAAGAACTCAAAGAGAAAGGGATATTTGAAGAGATGAATAAAACTGCCTCTTTCAGATTACCTATATTTAGCACTTCCTGAAAGCAGCTATTTTGAGTTATATGTGAATGAGAGCAACAACGGGTTTTAAGAGAGGAGAGAGTGTGTGGAGGGAAGCAGAAAAAAATCTAACTTGAAAGAAAAGAACTATAGCCAAATATTTCAGCTCACTGCAAATTCTGGCTGTTTAGTAGGAAGTGGGGTCTTACAATTAGAAAAAGGCATAAAGAAGTAATGTTCAAAATTGAAATCACAGAAGGAGGAATTAGCTCTCCCAGCCTCCTGCCTGGAACAGTTTTCACTGATAGATGAAATCATTGCTATGACATTTTGAGTATTTACTATGTGACAATACTGTGCCAAGTCTTGTACCTATGTGAGCTCTTTTAATCCTAAAGGTTATTACTTCCCATTACAGGTGAGTAAAGAGGGTATCCAATTAATTACCCTATCACAGCACACAGAGAGAAAACAGTTCCTCCAATGTCAATGTGCTTCAACATTGTTATTTTCTAATTGCACCAACTTCAGTAGAAATAAACAATTCTATTCAAAAGATCCACTACACAGCTTCCTGTTTTAAATGTAATTGTAAAAATCTCAATTAAGAGAGTCTTCAATTAATTTACTGTTCTGGGTAATTTCATTTCCTGGCTGAATTGAACACTAACCAAAAAAACTTTTCCACTAAAACACATTTCTCCAAATATATAAACTTAATTTCTTGACTGGGTAAACCCAATTTAAATTTTATTTGAGAATTAAGTCACTGACAGGCCTCTGACCAACTGTTCCTACAATCACTTCTCACCATCCAATAGCACACACTCTACTTGGTATTACATCAGATTTTTAGAGGTTTTGTTCCCCCAATTTTTTATTAGTTGGACTGAAAAGGATATTCTGGGTATAAGATTATTTCTCCTGGGCCTTCCTGGTGGTGCAGTGGTTAAGCGCACTGTGGAGCTATCAGCAGTGCCACACGAGTTTGTCGCCCAGCCAGGGAGATTCCCACATGGCGCTGCAGACTTCTCCTGCCTCGCCCACTGCTCCCCTCAGCAGTGTATTTCTGTCGATCTGCCTGTTCTGCTCCCCACTCTGTCTCTGGTGAAACCTCTCGCTGCCCCATGCCTCTGGCCTGTATCCCAGCTTGTACGCATAAATAAATAAATCTTTTAAAAAAAAGATTATTTTTCTTATATTTCAAATTAGTTTCAGATATGCTTCAAGTGGAATGTTAGAGCAATTACATTATAAAATGTTATGCTTTTTTCTAATGCTGCCAAAACTATTTCCAAAATATCTCACAACACCGATCCCAGTACTCAATAGTGTATATTTATTTTAATTTAAATCTCAAGGTATAATCGCTAATGATAAATTTAACAATAAACTGGGCACCAACAAGTTGGGAGAGCAGGAAAGAAGTTTTGGATGAAAGGAAGATGAAATGGATAACAACTAACTGGGAAATGGAAAGGACATTCACAGTGCTGAGTCTCAGAGGGAAAGAAATAAAACATTTCATCCATTGCAAACAATAGCATGCTGGTAAAAGCTTAACGAGCAGTTCTGCAAAAAAAAGCAAAGCCCTCATTTTCAGTTTGCCAAAGGGCATATGTTCCTGTCATGGCAGATTTCAACTCACATGAACCGAATGTTGGGGAAAAAAATGAGCACAACTGGTTATTGTGACCAATAAGACCAATTAGAGAGGGACAGTGAGCCTGAGTGTCCTGGGTAAGAACATGCTGCCGCCACCACCCTCCACTTTGTGCCAAGAAAGACTTGCCACGTGCCATGGGTCTGGAGGACTACGAGGGCCCTAGACAGGGGTCTGGGACCTGGCACACTGTGGTCAAGAGAAGTACATACTCCTTGAGCATGGCACAAGCAAATGAACCCCGTAAGGGAATTCCCAGGCTTTGGGGAAGGTGTCCCTGAGGAACCACCACCTCCTAATCTAGTCACAAGGTCCTGTCGATCTACCCAAAGAACCATGCACCAGATTCCACTGTGTAGTCAGGGTGTCTCTTATTGGTGATCTCTTTCTACCAAATAGAAAACCCTAACTCAGAGTAACAGCTGCTCAGTAGGAACAACAAGAAATAATTGATCATTCTGGCTGATGGTTGAAGTAAAAATGTTGTATGAAGTAAAAATGTAAATACGAAGTAAAAATGTTGGTGATGGACCCAGAAATGAGGAACCCATTTCAGTGGACTGTATATTCAGAAGTTTATTTGATTTTGGTGAAGGAGCACATAATACTAAAAAGCCAGAAGTTGAAAATTTCACTGGAGTGATCATAGCAAATGAAAAACAAAAAGGAAATAATGGCTTAATCTAATCACTTAGTTCAGTTGGCTCCAGAAAGTGTTTCTATATGTTCTTTTTTCAGCATTTGGATGTGCTTTAAAGTTATTCATGACATTGCTTTATTTCTCTAACAAATTTAGAAAAACATTGGGAAAATATTCATGATGGAGACATTTTACCTTATTGTGGTCTCTGTTCATGACAGATAGGATGGCATAACCATGGCATTTGTTTTCTTTATTCTGATGCATGGATATCTGGGGCCCCTCCCAGGGCTAGCCAATTCCTATAGAGAGTAAACAACTCACCTGTGAGCATGATAAACAAACCAATCGGAGTAGAGCCCACAGCTCCGCTCACCAGCCACGTCATGCCACTCTCTCTTCCCTCGTCTCCCCAGGGCCTGGTGCCAGACAACACAGGCAGCGCTTACACCTCAGAGCCAGTTAGAATCACTCAAACTAGCTAATCAGAAATCTGTTTATCCTGCTTTATTATTTTCCTTCCCACAATAAAGAGGCTTGCTGTGTTTCCCCCTCTCTCTTTGACTTAAGGTACTTCTCCATGTGGTCCCCCAGGGAATGTGATAAAGCACCCCTTTTCTTAGGATCTATGGCTTTAACTACGCTTTCAATGACAGTCCTTTCCTAATCTGTGTGTCTCAATATATCTGAATAAAACCTATTTTAAGACAGACAGTGCCCCTCAAAACCCATTTCCCCCTTCTTAATAATAAGTCCCCAACTTCTAGATAACCACATTATATCCCAGATAAAAAGAGATACGTATTCCTGAATCTCAATGGCCACTAGCAACTGCTAAGTGAATGAATTCTTCTCCTTGAAAGGTCCACAAAATGCTGAAATATGCATCCTTTCCTTTGTATCCATCTTCTTTATGCCACCCTGGAGAGATATGATGGCTGGAGCTCCAGCAGTCATCATTAGCCATTAAAATGTATCTCATACCCTCATGAAGGAGGAAGCTGAATCACTGAATGAATATGGATCTATATGATTTCAAAAAGTCATGTCCTGGACCCCTTCTATGTAACAAAGAATAAAAATCTGTTATCTAAATAACTATGGCTTGAGATTTTGCTCTTCTATTCAGCCAAATAAGCTCACATAATGTACTATCCTTAATATAAAACAATCATAATATCTTGGCCTGAAGTGATGGGTTCAAGTCTGTTAAGGTACTCAATGTGTACCAAAAATATGTCACTTCAATATACTTGTGATATTATCAGTATTAAAAAGAAAATAGTTTAACTCATATTTAATATCAAAAACTTGGTACAAAAATACTCTTCTTTCTGAGAACACCTGTAATAAAGTTTGAGTTTAATCTTAAAGACCTTTCTGTAATGATTTATTAGATCTTTACTACAAGATAATAACATTTTTTTGGTTACTTTATTTTCTTTGATAACAATTCACTAGGTTCACATTTGTTCTATTAGAAGCGAGATCTGATTGATTTATTAATGATGGTAAAATTTGGATGAATTGATAGATTTTTCTGAAAGAATAGCTCATTGGCATGAGGGTGTAAAGGATACTATCAGATATTTTTGTCTTATTTTTTGTTGAGGGACATGGTCTAGCCTTAGAAATTATTGTATTCACAGGCTGACAGATTCATTGTATGCATAGAGAAATTCACAGTGCTAATGATGTTGAAAGTTTAGTGTTTTGCTCCTATTTTATCTCTACATTTATGTTTCATTGCTTCATGAGTTAGACAAACAAAAGAGAAAATGCAACTTAACAAACACAAAAAAGTATATGCAGCAAGAAAATATGCTAGCCAAGAAAATAGAGTACCAGCCTAGAGGCCTAAGCTCCCAGGGGCTGGAACATTAGTTGAAAAACACTATTAGGATTAAATGGGATTTCTAAAAGAGTAAATTAGTTTTATATTTCACTTTTATAAAACTTATATTTTTACTCTATCTTTCTAGAAAACTCTGATGTTATACCTATAGACTACTCAGTTAGCCACATTTTGACCCATACTGATTAATGAGACAGAGGCAAGGTATTCCAGAATACAAGAAGTGCCATCCAATTAACCAACTTTGTTATATAATTTCTGTAGTCCCTTTCATTCTGAGTTTACACAAGTCAGCTAAATTTGAGAATTAAAAAAAAAAATAGCCTGTCAAAGAGGATTTAAAAAACACTTTAAAAATCTGACTTTTACATATTCTCAAGAATTTAATCCTTCATAGGCCGATATTTCTTTGTATTATATATGTTTATTTTATTTATCCACTTGTTATTTTAAGAAGAAAAGTTTGAAAGAAGGAAATGCTAGCATTTCATCTTGGAAATGCTAGTCAGGGAAAATGTTTTAGTTAAATGACACTGTCATAACAAACGGTCCCCAAAATTCTGATTGTGTAAAACAACAAAAGTATTTACGCCCTCACAGGTCTGCAGGCTCACCTCGCCCAGGTGGGTGGAGGCAGCACTGTCTGGGGCATGGCTTCTCCTGTGGGACAGGGAAGACGACTCTGGAGGGCCTCTTGCTGACCAGGAAACAACACTTAGAACAGGTGTTGTAACCAGACTGAGTCCAAAGTCCGGTGGAGGTCCTGAGCCCTGGAGGGGGTTTGCTGATGAGAATGAATAGCCCCAGGGAAAATGCTAAGTTTGCAGTTTGGGGTGGAGAGTCTGAGGAGAAATAAAAGGGACTGAAGGAGAAGGGGAAAGAATCATCATGATGTAGGGATAGAGGAATCAGCGGCAGAAAATGTAGCCACCAAGATTGAGAGTTTGAAAATCAGACGCCAAAAGTTTTTGAGCCATCGGGATATAGAGTTTCAGATTGAGCGTTTTTGGAATCTTTAATGCTTTGGGACCAGTGACTTTGGAGGCTTTGCAAGTAGCCGAGCGACGGAAACTGCTCCAAGTTTTGTTTTTACTGCAGCCGAAGGAAGAAGGCCGGAAGCGGGCTCCTTCCTAAAATGCGTGAGTGCAGTCTGATGGGCCGTCTGGCCACTGTAGTTGCTGTTTGCAGTTTTGCTGGCCTGATGCTATGCTGGAGCATCATGACAGTTTGGGGAGCATTTCCAGTTGCATCCCGTGTCGACCTCGTGAGCTGGAACCTAACCTACACTCTGGCTGTTGGACGTCTGCAGAAGAAGATTTCGGAAACGTGACCTATTGTTTGGAAGACACCACCTTTGTTACTTTTCTGGGACTTAAAGGACTGGACATTGCTTTAAGTAAGGTAAACAGCCACATGTTGACTTCAGTAATTCTTTGCTTTTTCCCCTGTTTGCTAAATAAATCCCATTGTTTTTGTTCCCTAAGCCTGAGTAGTCTTACAAATGTGCGCGTGGGTGCAGAACCAATATAGTAACCAGAAAGCAATTGGGGCACTGCCTTTTGCCTAAATTTAAAAGGCCCCATTTGTCTGGTATCAGTGTCTCTTGCATCACAACTCCTCAGCCAGAAATTGCCAGATCCCACTGGACCCCCAGGGGACTAGAAAGTGCAGTCCTTCTCTGTGCCCAATGGGATGCATGGAAGTCTGCCCAGAATCCCACCGTGAGCATGTAGGCAGGATTTGCTGCTCATTCTAAGGAGTATTTATGGGGCACTTACAGGTCCAAAGTACAATTCAGGTTGCCAAGAGGGTCCAACAATGACTTCAGGTTAAATAGTATGGAACAAATTGGGACATGTGGGTGCAAAAGTCATTTCAGCATCAGGAAACAAGTTGTAAGAGTCATACAGGCAGGAAAACAATCAAGAGGCCTTCTAAAGAGGGAGAGAATTCTTTTGATTTATAGGACTGGGGAAAGCATTATAGAGGAGGTGATTAGATAGTGACATGAATGTAGGAAAGGATTTTAATGTTCAGTGATGGGACCCAAGACAGGAAGTAAAGGGGATTACTGATCAGTGGAAATAATGCGACAAAAGTGGTACCTTTTGATCCAACTACTTTATAAACTTCTGCCTATGTTGCCAGCTCTACAGTGACGGTCTAAACAAAATCCACATCTTTCCCCTTCTCTGAGGTCCTGATACTCACCCTACAGTGGTCATATTGGGTACTGGAGATACTATGCAGAATCTAACTTTGAGTGCTATTTTACTACAATGGTTTAGAGTGTGTGTGTGTGTGTGTGTGTGTGTGTGTGTGACTATGTGAGTGTGCACATGTGTGTACATGTGTGAGCATGTGCCCATGAGTGTGTGGTGCATGTATACACATGCTGAATTCTAATGAACACTTGGAGAGGGTTTGTAAAACCCAGTGCATCCTTGTTAATAATCAGACTGCAAGGGAAATCATCTTGATTTTTAACAAGAGGAAAACATTCACATCTACTTTATATTCCTTTGTTGCCTCTAATAAACCCCATAAATTTCATCTTATATTCATTATGAGTGATTCTATTGCCTTAGTTTTTTTTTTTTTTTTCTGACCCTTCAACCTCTATCTTTATAGAAGATCAGCTGGAAGTTGGAGGTTTATTTTGTTTCCCTACATGTAAACAAACTTCCTCTATGTTACTGGAAGCAAAGGGAGTGTGAGGAGTGTAAAAAAAAACAGATGAAAACAATAACAATGACAACTGAAGGAAGAAGTAAGGAAATTGGCGTAGGCAGTCAGCTAGGAACAGGGTGCTCCAAGAACCCAAGTCCACTTAGCAGTCCAATTGGAGAACAATTGTGGGCCAGGAGGGAATTCCCCCCCCCAAAAAAAAAAAAAACAGTAAAGAGTGGAATGTCCAGCACACTAAAACAGTAACACAGTGCTAAAGCAACAGGCCAAAGCTAGTTTCAGAAAGGTAGGCCAGGTAATGGGGACAAACTCAGTGGATCTTGGTAGCTGAGGAAACCCCCACAGGTATAGCCAACCAGCAAGAGACACAATGTGAAGACACCCAACAACTAAACCCCCACTCCTTGCCCACTATACCCATGTAAGCGCCTATTTCTTGTCACCTTAGTGGCTAACTATGCTTAGAGAAATTTCCTGTCCTCCCATTCATCTATCAGTAAATCACTTGCTTTTCTGTAACTTTGGGCTCAACGTTGAATTCGTTCCTTGCCAAATACAAGAATCAAGTAAGAGCCCACCTGGAGTCCTCAGACTCTGAGTCTACTCCCTGAACGCCAATTCAATAACTATTATGCATATGAAAAGTGAATTTATATTTGAAAGTCTGAGACAGACACCTTCCTCTTTTTAGCCAATGATTAATATACTGGATGGGCAAAGTCAAGTCCATGGAATGGGAAAGTCAATGAAAGTAAACAAGAAATGAGAAAATACAGAGCCTATGAGGCCAAACCCCAGTGTAGCAGATGAACAGAGGCAGACAAGCCATGCCTGGGGGAGCCCCCCCAAAGGTGTGAGACAGCCTGTGTGGCCACTGAGTGCTGCCACCATCCACATTCACATTGCCCGGGGGGCAGCAGCAACTCAGCAGAAGCCAAGCATGGCTGATAAGGAGGCTGTGAGCTTCAAGAATGTCTCTCCAGCGCTGGGACTCAGCCAGCCAAGGACTGAACACCCCAGACAGCTCCTGGGAGCAGACTTCTCCCTAGGTGCCCTCTCAAGACCAGAGGCATAATGTCACACCTTAAACTGACCAAACCCTCTAGGCAGAGTCAGGTAGGTAGAGGCTCTCGCTGGCTAATCACTTTCCTCACTGTCAACCTTCGGGCAATCTCTGCACAGAGGAGAACAGGACCCTCACGGAAATTCCACCAGTTTGCTCCCTGGAAAATAGCCATTAAAGGAGCTAAAGGGGAATTGACTCTAATAAGCAAGCCTCCCCACACTCCAAGAGATTTAGAGACTTGGCAGGCTTCCCAATTAAACTTAGCTATCAGCAGTGCTTCTCAAACTTTATTCCACTTTTCAACTGACTGGGAACCTTTTATTTTAGTTGTTTTGTTTAAAATATTTATTAAAGTAACAGTGGTTTGTAATAGTGTGTAGGTTTTAGGTAAACAGTATTGTAAATCAATCTCTGTTTATATGACATTAAGTTCATTGTGAAAAGTCTAATTCCACCCCTTAACATACACTGAACTTCTTTATCCAATTTATCCCTCCCCGTTGCTGGTAACCAGAGGGCTTTAAGCCAAGTAAAATAAGCCAGATGGAGAAAGGCAAACACTATGATTTCAATCATATGTAGAAAATAAAGAAACAAAACTAATGAACAAAACAAGACAAAAACAAACTCTTAGACTGTAAGAACCCGCATTCCAGACCCACGAATGATTTCTGGGACAGACCCTGGGTAGCAGTAGTTGTCAAAACTCCTATGTGAAACAAGTAGATTGTAGCCTTGCTACTCTTATTGGGGTCCATAAACCAGCTGCCTCACCATGTCCTGGGAGACTGCGGAAATGCAGATCCCCAGGCCTGCCCAGCCCAACTGACTCAGGCGCAGCTGAATCACAAAGTCCCCCATGCTTTATGTACACATTAAAGCTCAGTAGGCACCGGATGGGATGCCTTCTAATAGGGTCTAATGGGCTTGCTGATTGTAATTAGCTGCATAAAGGGAGAAATCTCTGAATAATGTATAATAATGACCTGGGGGAGGAGATGTGACATGCAGACAAGACCCTGCAGGGTGTTGAAGAGGCTTGAAGAAACTGGAAGTTTCTGGTGGATTGTTGGGTTTGCACAGATTAATTTTCACACCTCCACAGAATTTCCAAACAGAAGCCTACAGAGTCAGAGGGTTTGCTTCACTGACAGCCCAGTGCCGTAAGTGCCCAAGTGCCAGCTCCGTGGACAATGTACGTGGCAGCTTTAGTGCTTTGTGTTTATCATCAATTTAACCCTCAGGGCCACCCACACTGCTGCAGCTGGGAGTGATGCGCTTTCTGCAGAAGCACCGTGGGGTTAAAAGCTGCCCATAGTGGCCCTGGCAGAGGCAGAGGGAGGATTCCATTTTGTTTATAGATGTCGACTTGGTTTCCCTGTTACCAAAAGTCAGCTTTACCTGACAGTGTTGAGAAGGGAGAGAAAGGACCAGAGATGTCAAGCAGGAATTGCCCAGGAACCATGCTTGGGGGACTTTCTGTGCCCACCCCACTTAATAGTGGATTCTCACCATGAGCCAGGAAGAGGGGCCATGACAGAAGGAAGAAGCTTCACCCTTCCCATTTAGAGCCAAGGAAGGCACTGCCTGCACCTTCCCTCCTACCCCAGCTTGCCTGGAGGTCTGTCAGCCCTGACAGGGACTCATTGGGCAAACTTCCCAGGAACACTGAGGGGCAGCTGTCCTCCTCCCCAGCCCCGCACAGAGTCTGACAGTCTCCCTTCGGGTAGATAAGCACCCGGAAGCAGCTGCAAGAGAACTAGGACACCACAGATGGCTTCACCCTGAAGAAAAAGAAACACCACCTTTCAGTAGCGGTATCAGAACTGAAGCTTTATTTGAACATGTTTCATTATTTTCAGAACATCACTGGCAACTAAAAACTTGTCTGCAAGGGTGATTTCTGTAACTAGAGAGTAAATAAAATAGAATAGACAGTAGTGGGGTTGTAACAATAATTACACCTTAAATATAAATACACATCAATATCCCAGAATATAAAAGTCATGCTCTGTAAATACTCTATCCACAGACTGTCTTTGTAGGGTACTGGGGTCCAGGATGGCTCTTCTAGGGTTTACATGTGTCCCATTAAGTTATGGATATTTCCAGAGAGCTTACATAGGAGCAACACATTACAAATTTTGAGAAGAGAAATTAAGTATCACAGAGCATTTTTTTTAATTTTTAATATAATTTTTGTTCTACAAAGAATGAGCATCTCTTAAATGTTACAAACAGTGGAACAAATAGACTATCTTCCAGATATGTACAATTTACTACTTTATACTTCAAAAATGCAGGAAGATAAATTATATATATAATATATATATAATTTTAGATCTAATGAACAATTCAATATTGCTCTTGTGTTGGTCTTGCTGTATTGCATGCATGCCCAGGGCACGCCCAATGGCTTGTCACCGGATGGAGGGACTGGCGGGGACAGAAGGGAACTCACAGAGCCCCATGCTTATTCCCAGAGTGCCATCTGCACAGCAATACTTAGAGTTGTGTAATTCTGTGACTAGGTCAAAACCTCTGTGCCCCTATGCAACATAGGGCGTGGACTCAAGAACCACAGTCACCTATTCACGGGGCCACGTAAATGCTAAAATCATCAGATTTGATGGAACTAACTCCTCAAGCCCTGAGTCAGTTGGGGGAGCTCCTTAAAGACTTTAGTGAGACAATCACCAATGCCCTCAGTTCAGGTCACGGGAAATGATCTCTGAACAAAGAGCCATGATCGAGGCCTCAGTGGCCTCCTATAAATCCATGGGCAAAGCAGAGAGGAACAAAAGGTGTCCTGAAAAAGATCCAATTTTCAGGAATCACAAGCTCCTCACATAGACGAGGCTCTAAACACTTAAAATGTAGACGCCAAGATGGAAGGCTAAAGGAGATATTGACATGTTAGTAGGGAGGGGACGAGCCGCCTCAGGAGCCCAGGACAGAGGGCTCGTCTCATCTCGCTGCGAGCAGAGGGCTCACTGAGAGCTTTAAATTTGCTCTTGGCCATCAAGCCCTGTGTCTTCATCTGCTCAGCCCACAACCAAACTACAAGTTAACAGCATGTCTCTGAGAATAGAAAATAGGGACAATCAAAAAGCAAACGATCTGGAATGTTTGCCTACTAAGTTACATTGTGAGTGCAGAGGAGCTGCCCCATGGAACAGACAGACCATGATGGAGGTGGGAACACAGGGGGACTGGAGGGACGTGGGGTCTGGAGAGGTACTCTGGCGCCCAGGCCACTCTGAGTCCTCCTTACTCGGGTTTTGTTCTCAGAGGCCAAGGCGGAGGCTAGACTGTAAAGCCTGTGGTTCAGGGCACCTCCACACACCCAATACATCACAAGTGTTCGCAGAGCTGACTGGATGAGCAAAAGCAAGAAAATTTAACCAGAAAGGGGTAAAGAAAGAAAAACAGTAGATGTTGAGAGAAGTGATTCCATGACTGCGGCCGCAGCCCTGCAGGTAGGGCAGAAGAGGCTGGACAGGGGCAGAAGAGAGGAGCCTGGAGGGTACTTGCAAATGTCCTGAACTTGAGAACTCAGCCCAGGCAGGCTCTGCTCCCAACAGGACAGGATGGTTCCATAGTGGGGGCCAGAGTCGACTGGAACAAACAGAACTCACAGCCTCTGCCAGCAGAATTTTCAGGAAGCAGAGCAAAACCAGACAGGGTGATGGCAGAGCGATTATGCCAAGTGGGCTGGGCTCTGTGTATCACTAGCAGCCTGAAGACCTGTCTCCAGACACTCATGCCAGAATCATCAGTGGTAGTGACACAGATTGGAGGATTAAGGATGCACACGGATCACTGGGAGGAAAAGATCAGTTTCCAGAGTGAACAATGCATTGACCAGTCTTCCAAGACATTTGTGAGGAAACATGCACGATCTTCTATTACTTGAACACATTTTCCAGGAGTATACTGGTGTTACAGACATATTGTGAAAAAACACAGTGAAGGACTTCTGTTTCAAAGTATTTCCTTAAGGTGCAAAGTATGGCATATACATGTTCATGTCATTTAGAAAATGGATGTGCTTCTGTTCTTCAATGGCCTTTGTTGGCTGTTCCCAGCTGGATACAGAGTTATTTAAAAGAAGAAAATTACCTTGGAGGAAAAAAGAAATACCTAAAAATAGCTACTTTAATTGCTTTTATTTAAAATCTGAGAGCTGGAAGAAGTTATACCTCTGATGGGTCAAAGGGAGGAAACTTCACATTTCTAAATCCTTGAGGAAAAACACATGAGGCCGGATGTGGTGTTCTGGTAATGTCATAGTGTCCTCGCTCAACACTGAAGATTTCTCACAGAGCAGCACGCGTCTAGTGAACTCTGCATTGTACGTGAAAATAAATATTCTAAAAGGTTAAAATGGTACTTGCTTGTTAGATCTAGAGAGGAGAGCACACCCCTCAGGCTGAGGGGTCAGCTGGGATTGACAGTGAACATCAGCAGGGGAGGATGTAATTTTATGTTTAATTCAGGTAAAGAACCACAGAAGGGAAAACTTTGGCCAGGTCTCCTCACCTCTTGCTGCACCTCTCCTCCCTCCCTCAATGATGTCCTTGGCTTCTGAACAGGGCCTGCAGCCTCAAGTTTACCTGCGCTCGCGGCATGCAGACAATGTCGCTTCCTCTCTGTGCATGCGCTCCCTCAAGAACCAGCCCCACCCCGCCGCCTCCTGATGCCAAGATTACCCTCAGAAATGGGTGGCACCTGTCAGTTCCCTATGAGGCCGAGAGCGGTTTCCACTTTTAACTGTCTGGCAGGCTCCCTGATTTTGGAGAGGGGTGCTGATTGTTGGTGTGTGAATGCCCTCTTAAGGACAGAGGGCACATCTCGGTCAAAATGCAACATTTAACACGTGGGCATCTTACATGCTACCCTGACGACTGTGGGTTCACGTGGTAGGGAGGCGGGGCACGGGGACACGCAGCTGCTCCTGGGAAGGGCGTTCACATGATCACACACTTGCCCTTGAGCTTCTCTTTCCTCTTCTGCTGCTTGCTCTTCTTCCCGTCGATCTGTAAACTCACGGTCCTGCGCTTCTCCAGGTTGAGCAGCTCCTGGAAGAGCTCCTTCACGTTGTGGTTGAGCTTGGCCGAGGTCTCCATAAAGGCGCACTTCCACTTGCGGGCCAGGGCCTCTGCCTCGCTGCTCTCCACCTCGCGGTTCGGGCTCTCGTCACATTTATTCCCCACCAACATGATGGGGATGCTCTCCACGTCCCCCTTGATCTCGCAGATTTGTTCGTAGATGGGTTTGAGCTCCTCCAGCGACTGCCGGCTGGTGATGGAGTAGACCAGGATGAAGGCGTGCCCTTTGGAGATGGACAGGCGCTGCATGGCGGGGAACTGGTGGCTGCCCGTGGTGTCGGTGATCTGCAGGGTGCAGATGCTCTTGTCGCAGCTGATCACCTGCCGGTAGGTGTCTTCCACAGTGGGGATGTAGCTCTCCCGGAAGGTGCCTTTCACAAACCGCAAGACCAGGGAGCTCTTGCCAACGCCACCTGCCCCGAACACGGCCACCCGGTAATCATTGCTCTGCTCCGGCATGCTGCTGAAGGGCTCCCACTAGCAACCAGGAAGCACCTAGCAAGGGAACCAGAGTTTGGAGAGAATTAATAAAAGAAAAAAACCTCCAAAAGGACAGCTTGACAGTCTCTTGATCCCTAAAGCAGATAACTGAAATCCTCAAGTTTGCTTTCACTCTCCCAACGTTAGTGTAAGGTCAAGCGATAGAAGAGGCAATGTCCCCTCTGCTTCGTTGCCTCTTCTATCGGTCGACCTTACAGTTAGAACAACTCAAATTTCGTTAAAAAATTATTAATTCTAAAGTCAATGAACATAGTCAATCCCCAGTCTTCAAAAGTGCGGTGGATCTACTCATTGGCGACCAGGCGCCTATTTCTCCATATTGGACCGTGGCCGAAGTATCCGCACTCACAAATCACCCTTCACTTAAGAGAAAGACGCCAAACAGGCAGGATGAAGTAAAGGTGATGGGAAGATAGAAATTAAGTACTTCCCCAACACACACACAATCACAGTGTTTCCATTGTTTTACCTGAAGTAATATGATACCCAACATACCTGTCATAGTAATATAGAAACTTTTGTAAGTACAGGGAGTGAGCAAAGGGAAGGAAGATGCTATTCATATTTATTCACTATTCATATTAACTCATGATATCTTCACCACCTTGCAAAATTGGTGTCACACAATAAAAAAACTGGAGACACATAATTGTAATGTGAGTGGGAGACTGGGATGCAAACCAAAGCCTTGTAGCTGCCCACACCCACTCCCCGGGCACCCAACAGAGAGCTGGTATCAGTGGGTGAGTGTCATCCAGGCCCTGGGGAGGGCCTTCTTGTTAAACAGCCAGAGTTGACAGCTAAGAAGCTTGGAGAGTCCTTTCATTCATCAAAACTAAAATAAATTTGTCTTTTACTTTTAAGAATCATTAAGAGTTGTGTTACCTAGATAGTATTTTTTTTAAGATTTATTTATTTATGCATACAAGCTAGAGTGTAGGCCAGAGGTGTGGGGGTTGGTGAGAGGATTCATCAGAGACAGAGTGGAAAGCAGGACAGGCAGATCAACCGAAAACACTGCTGTGGGGAGCAGCAGGTGAGGCAGGAGAGGTCTGCTGCTACATGTGGGAAGCCCCCTGCTGGGGATCGAACTCATGCTGCAGTGGCTGCCAATAGCTTCACAGTGCTAAGATTTAATTCGTTGTGCCCCCAGGGAGGCCCTAGATAGTAGTATAAACTACTCCAAGCAGTCATTAAAATGGAGTAGAATGGGGTTTCCTTTCATCACAAACCTCATCCCTAGCCCAAGGGGTAAATGCACCCTCCTCACATATAGATTATCAAATATATTTCCTTGGAAAAGAAGGATATAGAACACACACAAAGTAGACAAACAACCTCTAAAATTTTTAAACTAAAGTAGATGAATAATATGACCATGTAAAGCAAAGACTCCATTTTGTCCAGGCAACCGATACGTGATGTCTACTCTTCTATTACTGTGGGACAATGATAAAGCATCTCTCCATAAAGTCATTTTGAGAGCCAGAGGAAAGTATTACACGTAATTAACCAGCAAAGGAAACGGGAGTGTGTAGTAGATATGTCTGCCAGCCCACAGAACTTTAGACCAAAGCCTAGACTGGGGCCTCCCATCTTCTGATTTCTCTCTGATTTCACCATGTACATTTACCTCCAAATTTGCTCATTTAACTCAACTGTTTTCCTGTGCACTTTGTACGCAGACCCACCAAATAACTGGAGAAACATCAATACCAAAAAAGGATATGAAAGCTGCAGGAGATCATTAACAGCAGAAGACTGTGGGAAAGGCTGATTCCAAGTTTGATTAGTCTATTAAATGTTCATGAGATCATGACCAATTCACAAGTATACCACAGTGATAAATTGTTCTACATTTTTAATGTGTAGCATATGGAATCTGGTGTGAAGCTTTGCACTGCATCCCCAATAATAAGCTCTCTTTGTGCTTGAAAGGCAGTGTTCTCACCCAACATTGCCTTGTATTATGGTATTTAGCTCTAGACTGGAGTGTTAGCATCTAAACAAGCTCCATATCGCAAATTCACTGAAAGAGCTTTTCATCTCCAACTCATACTCAACCTGTGTTTGGTAAATATGGTATCAGTCATGCTAGGCAGTATTTAATATCTCTAGTATTATAGCAATTGAAATATAGAAAGCAAACACTACAAATAAAAAGAAAGAAGATACTGCTATTCATTCATCCAAGAAGTATTTGCTGAGTTTCCTATGAAGGCCAGGTCTTAGGACTCAGGATCAAGCAAAGCAAACAGGTATCAGAAATATAACTTCACAACTGTAGTGATTAATAATTTTCATCACAGCAGTGCTGAAAAAGCGGAGTCAAAAGGAACCTAGTCAAGCCTGGGCTGTCAAGAATGATTTCCCTAAGAGGTGGCATGGCACCAGGAAGCCAAAAGACACATAAGAGAGGCAGAAGAAAAGGTGTAAAACCCAACATGAAATTGTGAGACAGGTTTGAGGCACTGATCCTCTAACATTTTTTTCCCAAACCACACAAACTATATTCTTTTACATCTAACCCATTCACTCACCTTACAAGCATTTATAAAACACCTTCTAGATAATATAAAAACTTGGAGCTCACCCAGTAGAAGTTCACAGGATTAGAGAGGCATAAGAAAGCATTCAACACCCCACCTAGTAGATGTGTGTAAAATTATAATTTTTTCCAGGAGAAGAAACTGGTGGGCATGCTGTTTGGCTTGCGCTCTCGGGAAAGATTTCACAGAGGACTAGGGATTTGCCATAGAGTGAGGCTATGAAAGACATGTTAGAAAAAGGAAAGATATGTCAGAAAAAGGACTTCTTGGAAAGGAACATGGGCAGCAAGAAAACCAATATTCACGGTAGAAAAACTGGGATAGCAGATGAGAATTGGCACCATTAATCAAGACAGAAGCAAGTTTAGAGTTAAGATTATGGACAGTGAGGAGGAAGAAGTTATGATTGGGTAGATTTGCAAGACAAACAAGTGAAGATATCTGGTAGGTGATTAAGTTTTAGTTTTGAAGCTCAGCAGGGAAGTTTAGTCTAGTGGAAAATATTTGGGTATCATCTATATATAAATAGCACCACAATAAGAATCACCCAGGGAGAAGATATGTAGTATGAGAGAGGACCAAATGCCAATGCATACTAGTAATAACACCTAGAAAGTTACTTACTTAAATTTTCTCAACTAGATAAACAAGATAATAACACTACCTTCTTCACAGAGCTGCTATGAGGATTTAGAGAGACTATACAAGATCAAGTCAGTTCCATTCTCTAGATAGTTTCAGTAAGGACTGGGCAGAAAAGGGGGTCAAAAAGGACTGGTGGTGGATGTGTAAAAAAAGATGACAAAATGCCAAGTATACCAGTCAGTGTCAAGAAGACACTGAGGGAATTCACTTAAAGCAGTACTTAGAGGGTGTTTATAGCTGTAAGCACATTAAATGAGAACAAAGATCTCAAATCAGTAACCTCATCTTCCACCTAGTAGGGAAAATGGCAAATTAAATCCAAAGGAGGGAAAATAAAAGGAAGATTAGATTACAGTGAAAGTTAATAAAATTGGGGAAAAAATTAATAAACCCAAAAGTTCTTGGATAAATCAACAAAATTAATAAACTTTTTTGCTTGTTTGACAAAACAAAATTATGAGGAAACTCAGTTTATTAGAAAGAGTAGACATTACTACTGATCTTACAGATATAAAAAAAAAAATTAAGGGTTTCCTGTGACCAATGTATGCCCCAAAGTTAGATTAACTTGTGAAACAAACTACTAAAACTGACTCAAGAAAAATAAAAACTCTGAATAGACCTATAACAGGTAAAGATTGTAATTAGGAATCAAAAACCTACTCACAAAGGAAGCCCTGGTCCAGATGGCTTCACTGGTAAATTCCAGCAAACATTTAAAGAAGAATTAATACCAATTCTTCACAAACTCTTCCCAAAACTTGAATAGGGAAGAACATGTCTCTTTCTGAGTCCTAAATTACCCTGAGACTGCACCAGACAAAGCTATCACAAAAAAACTAGAGACCAGTATGTGTTATGAATATAAATACGAAAATCTTGAACAAAATACTGGCAAAAAATTAAAGATATCAGTATATAAAAAGGATTATGCATCATGATCAAGTGGGAAGTAGGCCAAGAATGCAAATTGGTTTAACTTCCAGAAATGAATATGACATATCATGTCAATAAAATTAAGGACAAAAGCCATGATGATCTCATAAATACAAAAAGAAAAAAGTTACCAGATTCAGCACCCAACCAATATTTTCAGAAAAATAAACTTAACCAGGAACAAAAAGAAACTTCCTCAACCAGATAAAGGGCATATAATGAAAAACCAGGGCAAACATAATACATAATGATAAAAGACTGAAAGTTTTCTCCCTAAGATCAGGAAAAAGAAAAGAGGGTCCACTTTTGCAGTTTCCATTCAACAATTTATTGGAGGCTTATTCAGAATTAGGCAAGGGGGAGAGAAGAAACCAAACTATCTTTTATTGCAGATGACATAACCTTACATGTAGACTATTCTAAAGAATCCACCAAAAAAACTATTAGAATTAATAAACTACAGCAAGTTTTCAAAATACAATATTGATATAAAAATAAATTGTATTTCTACACATTTCCAAAGCCCAATCTGAAAATGAAATTAAGAAACCAATTTCATTTCCAATAACTAAAAAAAAAGAATTAGGTATTCAGGGAAAAAAAATAACAAAGCAGTATAAAATATTGTTGAAAGAAGCTGAAGACGTAAAAATTGGAAAAACATCCAGGTGTATGTATCCAAGGACTTAATAATATTAAAACAGGAAAAGAGCCCAACTCAGTTGCAGAATTCAATGCAATCCTTCTAAGAATCCAACTGACAATTTTATAGAAATTGACAAAATGATCTCAAAAATTTTTATGTAATTTCCAGGATTCCAGAATAGCTTAATAATGTTTTTTGGGTGGGGGCCTCCCTGGTGGCGCAGTGGTTGAGCCCTGCGCTGTGGAGCTGTCGGCAGCGGATATGCGAGTTCGATGCCCAGCAGGGAAGAACACCGTGTGGTGCGGCAGACCTCTCCTGCTTTGCCCGCTGCTCCCCTCAGCAGTGTATTTCTGATCTGCCTGTTCTGCTCCCCACTCTGTCTCTGGTGAGGCCTCTCGCCACCCCGCGGCTCTGGCCTGTACCCCAGCTTATATAAAAAAAAATGATTGCTGTGGATTAAACATCCTTTTATAAAAAAAAAATAAAATAAAATAATTTTTTTTTTTAAGAACAAATTGGAGGGCACATACTTCCTGATTTCTAACTCACTACAACTCTACAGTGTGGTCCTGGCACAGGATAGACATACAGATGAGTGGAAAAATCCAGAGTCCAGAAATAAGCCCTTATATTTACAGTCAATTGATTTTTGACAAGGATGCCAAGAACATTCAAAAGAGAAAGAACAGTCTTTTCAACAAATGGTGCCGTGACAACTGGACACCTACATACAAAAGAATGAAGTTGGACTGCTCCGCATCATATATAAAAATAAACTTAAAAATACACAAAGACCTAAATGTAAGGCTGAAAACTATAAAACTCTTAGAAGAAAATATAGGCATAAATTTTCATAATCTTTGATTTAGCAATGGTTTCTTATATGTGGTACTAAAAGCATAAGCAATAAGATCACAAGTAGGTAAACTGGATTTCATCGAAATTTAAAAACTTTATGCCTCAAAGGGCACTATTAAGAAAATGAAAAGGCAGCCCACAGAATGGGAGAAAAAAATTTCACTTCATGTTATATAATAAGGAATAAATTCCAGAATATAAAGAGAACAATAACTCAACAACAACAAAAATGAAACAATTAGAAAAAGGGCAAAAGACTTGAATATATATTTCTCCAAAGAAGTTGTGCAATGGCTAATAAACACATAA
Organism: Scalopus aquaticus; assembly: GCA_004024925.1. Classification (NCBI taxonomy): domain Eukaryota; kingdom Metazoa; phylum Chordata; class Mammalia; order Eulipotyphla; family Talpidae; genus Scalopus; species Scalopus aquaticus. Next base: position 41,277 of record PVIJ01002444.1, on the reverse strand, counting down.
AAAGGTGCTCAACGTTATTAGTTATTAGGAAAGTAAAATTAAAATCACAATGAAATGACACTTCACAGCCACTTGAAACAGTTATAATTAAAAAAAAAACCACAAGCAAAAATAAAAAATAACAAATGTTGGCAAGGATGTAGAGAAATTGGAAATTTCACGCATTGCTGATCTGAATGTAAAATCGTTCAGCTTCATTGAAAAACATTCTATTACTTCCTCAAAAGCTTGAAAATAGAATGACCATATGACCAGCAAATTTCTTTCAAGTGTATTTTCATGAGAAAACATAGTCAGGAAAAAATGTAAATGAACATTCATAACAAAAATATTCTAATAGCCAAGAACTGAAAACACCCAAAAGTCCAACAACTAATGAATGGATAAGTAAAAGGTGATCTATCCATACAATGAAATATTACTCAGCAATGAAATGTATGTGGTACAGATACATGCTATAGCATGGGTGGTTCTTGAAACATTGTGCGCTAAGTGAAAGAAGCCAGTAGCAAAGTGGCCACTGGGGCAAAAGAAAGTGATGAACTGGGAATAGGTGCAGAGTTTCCTGAGAAGTGATGAAATGTATTAAAACCTATTGCTGTGATAACATAGAGCCCTCTGAGTATATTAACATATACTGAGTAAATCGTGTCCCGAGAAAGCTGTTATTATTAAAAAAAAAAAAAAGACATTTGGAGAGGCAGTATTTTACTGTATATGATATCATTGTCTACTAAATCTGAAGCTTATTCACAGACATGGAAGAACAAACACACAGGCCCCAGTGTGAGAAATAGTGAACTAAAGAAAATGGACTCTGCTTTATTCCTAATAGTCAAATAATAGAAACAACCCCATATTTATAGTAGAAATGAGAAGAAAAGAATGGAATTTTTTTTTTTTTAAAGATTCATCCATACAAGCTGGGGTACAGGCCAGAGGCGTGGGGCAGCGAGAGGGTTCACCAGAGACAGAGTGGGGAGCAGAACAGGCAGATCAGAAATACACTGCTGAGGGGAGCAGCGGGCGAGGCAGGAGAAGTCTGCCGCACCATGTGGGATTCTCCCAGGCTGGGCTCGAACCCGCATCGCGTGCTGCCGACAGCTCCACAGAGCAGCGCTCAACCGCTGCGCCACCAGGGAGGCCCAAGAATGGAATATTGACACCATAAAAAGCAATACACAGAATGACTATGTTCAAATAATAAAATGTATTTATGCAATGAGCAAATCAATATAAAGAACGATACTTGTGACAGCCTAGTTGAATCTGATCTTTGAGTTGCTTGGACAACCTGTTGGGTCACATAGATGGTGGTTTACAAAGGTGTTAACACTATGCTCTTTATAGAGTTCTAATAATCAGGCTGTTTAGATTATTCTGAATGACTTAATCCTTTCAAATTGGTTAGTAAATAACTAAATCCAAAAATTTTTTAATCACTAAAAAAACAGGAAATCTGATAGAATTTATATTTAGACTCCAGTTAAAGGGACACTGCTGTTAGAGATGGAGCATGATAGAAAGTTCAAGACTTTTGACTTCAGAGACTAGGAGGTGAATGAAAATTGATCAAGTTTCAGTTAAGCAGTATGTTGGGGGAGGTGAAGAGAGTTGAAGTCATTTTGTTACAGGATTGAGAATGAGTAAAATTAATAAGATGACAAGAAAAACAAGAAGCGTAGGTCTGTCTTGAAGGACAGGGGAAGGGAAATCGGTGTAGGGTGAGGTAGGGGCAGGAATAGTGGGAAAGATGATACTCATAGGTCTGATCTGACAAGACTAAACAAATCAGATTGCCTGAGAAGAACATCTGAAATTTGCCTGGCTCTATTTTTATATCATATGAATGATAATGTGAAGCATCACTATTAATCTTGGACACCCTGTGCTGTCCAATAGGGTAGCCACTGCCACTTGAAAAGCAATGAGGCTAATGGAGGTGTCCTGTAATGGAGTTTGAACACTTGGTGTAAAAAAGAACATACTGTGTGTGTGTGTGTGTGTGTGTGTGTGTGTGTGTGTGTATCTTATATATAATATATAAATGCATGTGTATATATGTATGTAAAGTTGATAGTGATTACAAGTTGAAGTGAAAATTTTTCATATGCATTGGGTAAAATAAAAAACAATTAGCCCTTGAGCAACACAACTTTAAACTGTGTGGAACCACTCAGATGCAGATTTTCTTACAGATGATGTAAACTTATGGTATTGATAAATACAATACTGTAAATGTATTTTCTCTTGTGATTTCCTCAGTAGTATTTTCTTTTCTCTATTGTAACAATGCAGTATGCAATATATCTAACATACAAAATGTGTGCTAATTGCCCATGTCATGGTTAAGCTTCTGGTCAACAGCAGGTTATGAATAGTTATGTTTGGGGAAAGTAAATATTTTACACAACTTTTAACTGCAAAGGACAGTTAGTGCCCCTAAGCCCCATATTGTTCAAGGGTCAACTGTGTATTATTTAAATTAATGTTATTGGCATTTTTTTATTTTTTTAAATGTAGCTACTAAAATACAAAAGTCACATAGGTGACTTACATGATACCTGTGGATCTGCATGACTCTAAAACATGAAAACAGACCCCTGTACATTTTTAACAAGGTTTAATAAACATCCTACTTAATCCAATATGTTACAAAATTTAAATAAACGAGTTTTGGTAGTTCTCCTACCCACCTCTGACTATGTAGGTGCCTCTGTTTTTCTCCTTTCCTAATAAACCTGTCCTTTTAAAATGTCAAAATAAACATATAATTTGAAAAATCTAGGTTTTTTTAATAATTGGAATCCTTATTAATAGTGAAAGACAAAAAACTACAAGCCATAAGAAAAACACTTGTTCTTCTGCTGCGGTAAAATATATAATATAATACAGCAAAATATAGGATGACAACCTATTATACATTCCTTTCTCAGAATCCTACTGGAAGATAAATAGAAATTAATGCAGAAGGTGTAAAGAAACCACTACTAGAAGTGGCACGGTGAATAGATTTGCTAAACAGTTGGACACTTCAGTGCCAGAATGATTCTCCTTCAATAATGAGATTCTTTGCACATATATTCTTCTCTCATCACTTATTTATTTGTGTTTTCTTTCGCCCTAGCTTGAATATCAGCATCACAAAGCCAGATTCCCTGTGGGATTCAGCCCCAAGCTTGTCAGTACATTCAACCCAATGCTGGACACACAGGAAACACTTAGCACATATTGATTATCTGCTGTGAAAATACATTTTTATGAGCCAAACCTGGAAAACTGTACCAGAGAAGATAAATGAACTCTTTAAAGAAACAAAATAAAATTTGAAAAATCTGCATAAGAGGAACCATTCATAGCTTGGCAATGTCCACTGAAACATAAAATTACTAAAGGAACTGTGGTCGACATTACAGACACCAAACCCAAGGTGAGTGAATTTATTGCATCATTCATCAGTAAATTGATGCAAAAAAGTCGGACTCAAAAGTGGGCAGAAACTACTAGATATCACACATTTGTATATTTTCTTTTTAATATCTAAAATAAGACCTTTAAGATACAGGGGATTCCTTACTACACTTTATGTGGCTATGAGGTCAAAAGCAACCAGGAAAAATATCTTCTATCACAGGTGGTTCAGTAGTTATCTTGTGGCAGAGAAAATAAAAGTGTTGCTAAGCTGAAAGGCAAGCAAGTTTTTCTTTTATACAAAAAGCAATTGTTCTAAGTTCATTACCATTTTCTGTGTGGCAGGTAGCCATTAGCAGTTTGCCATATAGCAGGCAGCACCTCCAAATAAGCACACTTCCTCACCCCTCTGAGGTAAAGGTGACATTTTCAACGTGAGGGAGGGCCACAATACCTGCTTGGGATAAACAACAGCACTATGTAGAGAACATTTTGAAAAGAGCTATATAAAGTAAGTATCAATAAGTAAAGTAGCAAATCCTCAATAAATAGTCATTAAGTTAACAACTCTAGTTTATAAAGCCAAGGCTATCACTCAATTCAGTGGGGTACTAGTGTCTTTCTCACATGCCAGAAGAAAAAAAAAAACCTAAAAAGTACCAACACACACACACACACACACACACACACACACACACATATTTTTAATATATCTAAAAAATATATTAAAATGCTTCATTATATGATTTTGCCAAAACCAAGCAAATGTGTCCCTGAAAAGCTCTCTTTCTTATCTGTACAAAAGAAACCTTGAAAATGAAACTTTCTTTTTTTTTTTTTTCATTTTAAATGTCTTCCAAATGAAAGATTCCATGAGAGGGGATTCATCTGATAAAAGCACACCAATGCAATATTTTTCATGTACATTTGAAGATGATCACCAGAGGTGATCAAAACCAGAGCCCAGCTCCCTAGAAGTTTGACATTTGAGAAAAAATTGAGAGAGGGAGTAGTCGGAAGTCTGCTGTCTGCAAAGAGAACACAGAAGACATGTTGTATGAACACAGAGGAATTTGGATGCAGGCAGGAAGGGAGAAAAGCAGATGGGTCAGGGAAGTAACAATGGCAGGGACAGGCGAGCGGTGGAGTCAGCTTTCACTCAGAACCCATGGAGGGTTCTGAGCAGAGAAGAGCCGGATATTGGACCTCACTCCAGCTAAGCAGGAGCCCTGGAGGGCTGAGGGCTCTGAGGGGCAGGGGAAGCAGCAGGAGACAGTCAGGGGGCCAGGCATGGGCCAAGGTAGTGGCAGAGGAGGGTCAGTGCCATCAGGCCTAGTCAGCTCACCAGTAGGTAGGACATCACACACCTCTGTCCTTGTCACACCTCCCCTCCTGCTAATTCTGCCCCTCAGGGTGTCATCTGGTTGCCTGATTTTAGATATCACCCATAGCCAACGCTGCCGGTGCACAGCTATGTCAGGCCTCTCCCTACTATACCTCTCCTCGGTGCCACAGAACATCCCCAACAACACCTGAGAAACTGAGCTCCCTGTGTCACCTCTAGGCTGCTGCCCTTACAACTTCTTCATCTCATCGATGGCAACATGTTATTCCAAATGTTCAGGCCTAAACCTTTGGAGTCCTCCTGAACGCCTCTTGTCCTTGTACACCTCACATTTAATCCATCAGCAAAGTGTCAGTGACAGCTTCAAACACGCCTAGAACAGCAAAACATGCTGTAAGAGGCTATGGCTGCAAACATACAGGATGCAATGACAGGTCACAGCAGACAATCCTTGGCTCCACCTGCCCACAGCAGCCTTCCAGTAAAGGCCAGGGACCCCAGAATTCTTAGTAGATGAGTAACTCAAGACCAGAACGACAAAAAAGATCAAGCAGGGAATATTCTTGCCTATTCAAAATAGTATGAGTTTATTTACAGAGTCAGGAGTCAGTATGGGGTATGTGTGTGGGGGTGGGGGGGAACTCTTTAAACCAGTGTGTGTGTGTGTGTGTGTGTGTGTGTGTGTGTGTGTGTGTGAGAGAGAGAGAGAAAGAGAAAGAAAAAGGGGTATGTTTGGGCGGGGGACTCTCTAAACCAGATTTAACCACATACAAAATAGAGAGTGTTGTAGGTCCAGTGCAGAGAGAAAAGGGTAAAGAAAACAGTCAATATCTTGAGATTTATTTGAGTGTGCGTTTACTGGGCAAATTTAAAAGACTGACACTGAATTCCATCAAGAAGCAGAGTCCAACCATGAGACAACAGGCTTCATGCCAGGTTGTAAAGGAGAATAAATCTGAAACATTAAGACAGGAGAACCATTAAGATGCAGATCAAATAGCAACCCCAGGAGCAGCCCAGGAATCCTTGTCCTCTAGCAAACCTGAGTGAACTATACAAGCTTCATCTTCAAAACACCCTTGATTTAGGTATGAACAGCCCCGTTTTACAGAAAAAGGACCTGAGACTGCAGGTGGTGAAAGTAATGACATTGTGGAAGAGTTAGCACGTAGCAGAACCTGCCTGTGACCTCAGGTCCAGCAAGTCTAAAAGGCATTCCAGTAATCATTCAACAGGAGCTCTGGCATGTAAAATGTTGAAGAAGTTGTCGCATTAACCTGTAATATTGCCAAGCAACTTTCAGACCCATATAATATCAACTTTAATGAGACAGTGATGTCAGGCAGCTAATCATTTATCACCGTATGTGCTTTCTGACTCAATTATCAAAACACAGTCTCTTGCCAAGAGCATACACTAGATGGGAAAGGATGGTTGGTAATGAACATTTACCTGGTAGGCTGGGTTGGGTAGTCATAGATAGGATAAGGAGGCTACTTTGCAATTGACATTGCAATATAAAGACTTGGTGGTCACGATATTCTGGGAAATTTAGGTTCTCAATATCTAGGTCACCAGCATTTCTTTCCTTCAACAATTCCAACCTCTTCTTAGTTTGCAAAATGTAGACTTTGCTAAAGCAGGTAGGTCAGCTTTGCATTTTGTGGTCCTCCTAGTCATTGTACAGTCGGGAAACCTACGCAGTCCAGAGAGGCTTCAAAAAAAGAAACACAATCCTGCCTTAACTCCATAGACACCTTCCTCTCCATCTGTGGGGGCTGGTTCACAGGCAAGGAAGCAGTGACATAAATCCAGTGATCCTATGTGTGTGCTTGTATTTGGGAGAGGTGCTAGCTGGGTGGGAGGGTTAGGGAGAGAAGTCCAATTTTATACAAAAGGGGAACTGTCATTGAGCTGGGCTTTCATGTGATAGAGCTGAGTGAATGTTTGCTTTGCTCTAGATGCAGAGACATGGACATTAATCACTCTCCTATGTTCAGTATCCTCTGAAGATAAATAAACTCCAAATTCAAGACAGAGGTATTATAATAAAACAGCTGGAGTTTATTGATAGAGATGACATAGGAAGGAAATCTTCCTTTGCCAAGGGCTCCTCTGTCTGAATGAGGTTAAGGATCTGGAACCCAGCCTCAGAAGTTGAGGGCAGGGAGAAAGAAAGAGAGATTAATGTGAGGAGGCCAAATGTAAAGCTCCTGTGTGCTTCTGTCCTCTGAAAAATAATCACTTCCCAGACATCAATTAGCTTTAGAAGAATATTGCACAAACCCCTTTTATACAAACTGCTGCTTTCTTTGTATCTCCTGTGTGACTTCAGAGACAGAATCATGGAGGGAAATGGTACCCCTCCCCACAGCGCTCATTGATCTCAAGGAAAGGGTGAAGAAAGTTACATCTTTTCACTAAGACCATTCATTTTTCTGTTTCAAGAAGGCTGTATTCATGGGTCAGTTGATTATAAAGTTTCACATTTCTTTACTTAATGGTGACAAAATAGATACAAATATGGAAAATACTCATACCAATAGAGTATAATACTAAATATATGAACCATATTCGATCACATGATGGATTCTAACCCACTAGCCATTTATTGATTTTACAATGGGCTTGCAGTCACTTGCCCAGTAAAGGAATCGAAATATGAAAGCTGAATGATCTCGAATGCAACATGAGACTTAGTTGCTGCCTGACTCAAGGATTGGACTATAGCAAACTTAATGCTGGTGCAAAAATGACTATATGCCACTGCTCAGGGCTGCTCAGTTTGTCTGCCACTACAGAGCTCGAGGCTACAGGGGGGGCTGAATCCACAAGTCCATCCAGTCATTATTTTTCATAGAACCAGGGTAAGTATTTGACCCAATACTCTTGTTCTCTTGTCTGACTGATAAAGGAGTTGGTAGGTAAGATGACATGGCTAGTTAATGGGGGGGGGGGGAGGGAGTTTAGGACACAGATCTTAGAACAATTTGAGATCATTTGTATATTTATTTTATAGTGTTTAATTTGTTTAATAGCTCCTGACATTTCAACTTTTAATTTGCCTTATCAAGAAATGAACATTCCATAGTTGGACTGCCCATTATAGAAGACTCTAGTCATATGGTTGTTGACCTCTCGAAACATGGTTAATCCCAATTGGAATGCTCTGTAAATGCAGACATGGCATGAGAAAAAAACGTAAAATATCTTATTAGTATTTTGTGTGGCTTATATCTTTAAATGGTCATTTTGATATATTGGGTTAATGAAAATATACTATTACATTAATTTCACCTATTTATTTTACCTCCCTTATGTAACTATTATGATGCTTTAAATTATGCATGTGACTCATGTTTTGTTTCTATTAGACAGTACAGGTTTATAGGAAAACACTTAACTGCACTAAGGAGAGAGCTACAAGGAATCTCTCTTTTGTGAGTTTGCCAGAGGTGAGAGCAAAGGGGTAGAGAATGAAAGGTATTTTTTCTCAGTACCATAAAGATGCTTGTCAGGTAAAAAAAAAAAAAAAAGAAATTTGTAAGCCACAACATAAAATAAAAACTAAAGTAATATTTCAAATCAATCAAATAAATTTTAACCTAATCCATATATGTGCATGTGTATGTAAGTTTAATCTGTAAAGGAACACTAGCAATTGTGACATAAAAACCATCATCTTCCCTTTTAATTAAGAGAAACTATTTTCCTAGAAAAGTCAAAACCAAAATCAATGTCATAGAAATCAATTACACCTTTTAAGAGATATCTATCCATTATAAATACTCAGATAGATGACACAGATAAAAAGATAGACTAGATAGATAGCTAAATGGTTAAGAGGTGGATAAACAGATGATTAGATGTGATGGGTGGAAGGATGGAAGAATGGATGGATGGATGGATGGATGGATGGATGGATGGATGGATGGATGGATGGATGGATGGATAAACAGATGACAGAGGGACAGTTGATGACAGCAGGATAACAGATAGATTGATTGACTGATAAATTGATTCAATCCACCTTATAAGTGAAAATGGTAACAGTGGTTACCTGAACTGAAAGTTATAGGTAAGCCTTAGTCCTTTTTTTAACTTAAAACAGTTGATAGGCAACCTACCCACCCCAGACAACGAAAAGTTCCTCTTCGTAAAAGAGAAATCCCTTAGGGGATATATTTTCTGCATTTATCTTGGTGGGAAATGATGATTTTGTCTAAATCAATAGTTCAATTTCCAATACACTAATGTATCAGTTATGATACCAAATTAGAAGAATGAACAATATTTCTTTTATTATCACAGGCACTCTTTTAATAAAAGAGCCCCTATTATTGGTTTTAATTAACCCCTATAAATTTTTAATTTTTTGATAAGATATGCAAGTAGCAGAGTAGAGAGTATTGACTCCTGAAATAATATATTTTAATAGGGCAAAGTCATGTGTGGTTTATAGGACATGAGCCACATGAAATTATTAATCTTCCCAATATGAAATAGCATTGCTGACTGCTGAGAAAGCTAGATTGCTAGACACAGCTGAAAAGGGACTAGCATAACTTGGAATTTAATTTGGGTGTTTTCTCAGTCTCTTCTTAGGAACAACTCTATTAAAGCAGTAACAAGAAAAGATTCTGGAGCCTTCTACAATAATCATGCACGTATAATTGCCATCTGCTGAGATAACTGAGGGGTGGGCAGCTATTCTATGTCATAGTGCAAAAGGCAATCACCTCTCCCTCCCTCTCCCCATCTCTCTCCCCTCCCATCCTTTCCCTCTCCCCTTTCCTTGCTTTCACTGGGGACTACCATCCCTATAACCAAATTAAATGGCATGTATTAAATGGGAAGAAAATGTTTCCTTGCCTGTATTCTATTTCTAGAAGATGAACTATGGATTTCCAGTACCTCAGCCCACAGGACCCTCTGCATTTCCAGGGACAAAATTGTTGACAATTCGCAATTTCAAGCAAGCAAAAAAAATAGTATTATTCCCTGACAAATTTGTTAAATTTATTCTAATTTTATCCTCCCTTTTCTCTCCCTCCCACTCCACCTCTTCAAATCCAAATGCCACTGGAAAAGCAGTGCATTTGGACTGATCTGAAATGTAAAATGCTCCAGTTTTTGTTTTTGCCTAGAAAATTTTCCTTAGAAAAGAGTATTTTTAAAGTTTTCAGTTTCAAGTAGAAAGGGGCTCAGATGCTGAGACTAGCTTCTCGTGTGGAAGGGGGTCGCTGAAAGATAACAAGCGCCAACGTGCAGAATGAATTCCTAAGGCAGGCTCGCTGTGTCACTGCACAGTCAGAGGGACTGTGCAAATTCCACCACAACGGTGTGTTACAGCATTCGCTCATGCAACATGATTCAACAAGCTTCTAGATTAAAAGTCTCCCAAATCCCCCATAGCATGAGAAGTGGAGTTTTAAAGGGGGAAAACAGCATTTTGCCGGAGGAAGACTCGGCAGGTTCCCACACTGGGAGAAGCCAGCCAGCGGTGCTTTGCAGCGAGACTGGGAGCTGTCAGCGGTCATTGTCACTAATGGAAACCACATTCTTACAACTAAGGCTGAGATGCGATGCGGCGCCTTCCCTCGATTCTGTTCTCACCACAAGAAAACAGGAAGGGACACATGTAGAGATCACGACATGCAGTCTCTCAACGGAGAATCAAAATATTGAGCCAAGTCTCAGCCAACCCCAGTGAATGCTGCGGTCTAGCAGGAAAACATGCTGAACTGAACAGCAGCCTCCAACGTGCTTTGCATTTTTTCACTTCGGACCACATCTTTTTATGACTTTCGTAAAATCAACTTCCACCTTAACAGAAACACCTGCACCGTAGAATTTTCTAAAACGCTAACTCCTGTTGCGGAAGGAATTCCCAACACTGTGTAAAATACCGATTTTTAAAAAGAACGTGGTTTAAATCAGAATATGCAGATACTCGCCCACCCCAGCAAGGATACAGACAGAGCTTTTCCCCCCTCGCCAACTTCAGTATTTATATAGCTGCCTCGCCTTCCCATACAGCCGCCAGCCCTTCTCGGGGGCTCGCCAGCAGGAACGCTCCAGCCCTCAGGGCCCCATTGCGGACCCAGCGAAGCCAAGCCAAGGAGGGGGAAATCGGTTACCTGAGGACGAACACAACTCCGCTCAGAGCTTCTGCCGAGCTCGCCTCGCATAGGACGGGGCAGCGCTGGCTGTGCGGCTGCGGCTCCTCCCGTATGCAGGCGGGGCGCGCGCTCTGTCCGCTCGCTAACGCTGCGGTCAGCTCTCCCCAGCCGTGCGCCCTGCTCGCCAGCCGTGCGCCCCGCTTGCCTGCGCCCAGCGCACCTGCGCCCTCCGCCCGCTCGATCCCCGGCCTTCCTCCTCCGTCCTCAATCTCTGACTTCTGAGATGTGCCAACTGCTGCGGCTGCTCCTGCTTAAATGGCGCCTGATCTCCTCCAGTAAGCTTTTAGGTGCCACCTACTGCATGCTGCTGGAATAGATGGGAAGGACTGGAATTTTCTGAGAAGTCAATAAATTAAAATAATTTCATTGAAAGTGCAACAGATTCTTTTGTTTTAGATTGTTCACATTCCCAACTGTACTTGCTACCGATCACCTAAGCCTTTCTTTCAGGATTTATACCAAATGTAAAACCTACTCATTTACATGGCAGATGGAATCAGGGCAAGCCCAGAAGCCCACCAGTGTTCATATTAATACATTCCAAGTTAAAGGTTCCTCTGACAAAACCACTGTTGGCAATCTCGGGTAGAACAGTTTTTTCTCTCAGTAGTTCACATTAGCGTTTCAAGGAAATAAGCAGTTTTATTTTCTGATTTTGATAAACATGTGTGAAAGAAACCTTGATCAAAAGCAGGTGAATCAGCAAGAAATAAGCTTTATGTTAACAGTTCTACGTTCACATTTTTAAACACCTATAGTATTGATCCATATTAATTTTAAACTAAAGGTTTGAGGAAGATATTTTCTCTTTTATAGCTCATTATTTTCGAATACCAAGTTTTCTAAGAGAATTAGGCAATATTAATACTTTCTTGGTCTTTAAATTTGATTTAGCTTATGGAATCCCACTTATCTGTTCTAAAACCATTTTGAATGTCTATAAAATTCCAAACAGCATTATCCTTTGATGTTCATTTCCAAAGGAAATTTCTGCACTGTTTCTCACAAGAAATCTGGGTTTTGAAAATCTTGCTTAAGAATGATAATTATAATCAAGAAATTTTGTTTTGCTCACCAGTTCATTTTCATTCTGACTATAAGGTACAATGGCTATGGGAATATTAATTTTTTAAAAATCATAACATCGTTTGTCAGTTATTTAAGGCTACCATCAACAAATCTACCCCTAATGATGCCTGAAAGGGGGTAGCTGGACCATCCCCAGTGCCCTCTTCATTTCAAAGGAATATGTGAGCACTAGGAGAGCCCAGCCAGAGGCGTCAGATTCACTGCAGACGAGTTCTGGACCCTGCCTGCCTCCATTTCCAGAATCTGAAAGGACCAAGCTAACAAGTCAGAATATTGTTTCCCAGGATAACCCAAAATGTTGGTGACCAGGTCCATGCAGCCCTCCCCATCTAAGATCCTACCACACAGAGTAGGGTGCAGGACTCCACTGCCCAGAGCACACCCCATTTCTCATTTGTCTTGCCAGCAGTTGGGATGTTTATCCCCAGAGCTAGCCCATGACCCTCTTCAAGTTAGGCTTCTGCTTCGATCTCCTCCCACATAGCCACTCCAGCAAATACCCAGATGGACCAGACCCTCCGAACTGAGGTCTCAGCTCTGAAATGAGAAAAGCTTTCACACCTACTTGGAGAAAGGGAAGACCAGGCCCAAGATCAAAATGGAAGAAGAAAATGAAGTTTTCCTTTGGGTTTTATACATGAGTTCACTGGCCCCAAAATAAGAGCTCTGAAGAAGGGGTGGCCCTTCAGAGATGCCCCCAAATCGAGAGTCATTGACCATCAGTGTATATGTGCAGTGCTCCCTCAACTCTCTTCTAGGGCAGTTCCCAGGAGGGGAGTCAGCTAAGGTCTTTTGGCAGCAACACTCCAGTCACTGAGCAGTTGGGCTTCAGTCCTCAGCCCTGGGCTTGACTGTGTCCGCAGCACCCGCAGGATGACCAAGGACGATTTGTAGAGGAGGTCAATTTGTGGTCTTAGAGGCAGACCTTTTTTGCAGAGTGAGGGGTGTGTGTTTTAATCCTGATTCTGTATTTTTACTATCCTTTTAGAACCTATCCAACTTTTCTGGGTCTTTCTAAGTTTGCCCAGGTTTTGCCTCTTCCTTCCTCCTCCCCTTCTATGCCACATGTAACTCAGTAAGGGCAATGCATCATGCTTACAATCTGCTCTTAATCTTTTCACTTACTCTGGCTACACAGATGCTAAAATGAACATCTGTTCTCTGTAATCTCAGAGTCTCTCATCCCAGCCTTAGCTAGGGTTGACCTAGTTTCAGGTCCCACTTTGTCTACTGAAATGTTAGCAAGTACACACAGATTATTAGATCCATAAAGTCCTACTCTGCACTCATACTGCTCTGTATATCCCTGTCCTCGCCCATCAAACCCATAGCTTAGCCTCCTCCCCAAATCGTCCTCTATGTCTGTGGGACATTGTACCTGACTCATCAAATTCTGCTAAATTCCAACCTTCCTTGCAGAAGTCTGTCTCCCATTTTCTCTAATCATAAACCATTTTGTTTTATCCTTTGCTTCTGCAATACCTTTAATCTACTTAACACCTGTTATTTAAAGAGATGCCATTTCTTGAATGCCTCTTAGTTATTAGTATTTATAGTTATCAGGAGTGTGTTCAGTATGTTTTATTTGTATTAAACTGATCTCCAAAGATTTTTTTTTGAAAATGCTTTCCCCCCACCTTAATTTTTACATACCTCACCATTCCATAAATTTTAAGTGTTTCGTGACAATCTGGATATTCATGTGTTTGGGGGACAACAGTGAAATGAATCTGGCATTACACCACAAAGTTTGTCTGTTTTAAACTCACAGATCAAATGTGTCTTGGATTTCAAACAGTAATAAACTTGCCATTTTAATATATATTTTTTAATCATTGGAGATCTACTTATTTTAAATAGTCTATTGCTAATTTGGAAAAATAAATCAGTGAGCAATATTTTTCTATTGTAATTTTCAGAACCGTTTTGTTTTACTATTCCCGTTTTAGCTGGGGAATTGTATTGCATTTAGAGAGTAAAAACTTAAATGTTTAAAATAAAAAACAATAGTGGTTTCAGGTCCCTCCTTCTCCTATAGTTTCTTAAGCAAAGACTGTTCTTCCTTTCAAGTCCGTTATCTCCTTGATCTCAATGTTCTGTCTCTTCTGAATCATATCTTCCTCGGGAACTGCAAAATCCTGCCTTCTCTTGGACTATGTCACCCACTTCCCTCTGTATTATCATCAGCTGACATCCTTTGGGTCAGGTGGTCTTCCTCCTCATCTAATCAAGTGCCACCTGAAAGAGTCACCTCCTCTCTGCTTGCTGTATGCATGGGTTTCCTTGTCCCCGGGACTTTTGTCACTACCACATGCCAGCCACCCCCACAGTTGACCACATCCTGCTCCTTGGCATCACGACAGATTGCAGGGCAACAGGATCTTGGCTTCAGTCACTTCGCTTCCAGATGCGCACATAGCCATGCCTCCTCCAGAGCAGGGACAGTGCCCCCGTGCTGAGGATTACTTCCTTCTAAGCATTTGTTTCTTCCCCTTCATCACATCCCTCTGCTAGATCCATTAATATGTGGCAGATCTCTTATCCTTGCCAACAAGTCAAAAAGATGAACGTGTCACTGGCTAAGTCTGAGATTCTAAGCTGTCATACCCCATCTCTGCTTGTGATTTTCACTGTGATTCCCAAGCAGCCAGGAGGGAGGCCGGTGTGCCGGGTCTTGGTAATGCTAACATACATCTGAAAGGATGTGATTCTGTACCCCTAAATCAAATACAGTGTTGTAAGCCAATATTACCTCAATAAAAAGAAAGCAATAAAAAACTAGTACTTTAAAATGCTCAAAGAGCTAAAGTAGAACATGAATAAAGAACTAGAGGAAATCAGAAACAAAAAGTGATATATGAACAAAAACAATAATATAAACAAAGAATTCACAATTATAAAAAGGAACCAAACAAAAAGTCTGGAGCTGAACAAATATAATTACAAAATGGAAACATTCATTAAAGAGCTTCAAATATAGACTCAAGCAGGAAAGACAAAGAATTAGCAAGTTTGAAAAGAGGTTGCTTAAAATTGTCAAGATTGATGAAGAAGAAAAGTGAAAAAAGCCCAAGGAAGTTCTGGAGCACTATTACAGACTGATGCATTAAAGGAGTCCCCAAAAGGGAAGAGAGATGACAGAGACAGAGAGATTAGCTGGAGATAGAGACAGAAATAGAGATACAGAATTGAAAGGAAAGGATGGAAGGAAAGAGGGGGGATTCAGAGAAGTTTTTTGGAGAAATATGACCAAAATTGAGAAAATATGTGAATATACAAATATAGGAAACATCTACATAAGATAAGTGCAAAGAGACCCACACTGAGGCAAAGTATGGTGAAACTGTCAAATATCAAAGACAAAAAGAGACCCACAGCACTGAAATCCTTTGGTTTGTGTACAAATTAGAGCAGTAAATGAAAGACGTTTCTTTATCTGTTAGTGGAACAGTAGGTTCAGAAAGACAACTAATTTTCTGACATGCAGACAGCCAGGTTGGCAGGACTAAAATGGGAGTCAGCATATAATGTACAAGGAGAGAGTGGGTTTCTGGTACCATTTTTTATTTCAAATTAATCAACTTCAACTTTGTCTCTGAGATTCCACTCACTAAATTTATTTTTCTCTATTTTTACTACTCTATTTTCTGTTCTTTAGCTCAGCACTGAGTTTATTTTTAGCCTTTCTTTTTAGTTATAAAGGTATAGAAGATGCTGCATTTTCCCTTGAGTATAGTTTCATGAGTTTTGATGTGAATGTCTCCCTTTTATTGCTTTCTTTCACCCCTGGCGCCTCAAGCCTTTGCAGGGTAGGGGCTGCAGTTTGGAAACCCCCCTGCATCAGAGGGCTGCAGGGAGTGTCCCAGTGGGCTGGCTCAGTACCCAGGGGCCGATGGCATCCCCTGGAGTCCACGTGTTTGTTGGTCCCGTATTTGAAGGATACATGTCCGTTTTTCTTGAATTATAATTTTCTAAGCTCAGACAGTTTTAAATACTAATCTCCCTCCTGCACACTTATACAAGTCATCTTGGGAGAGCACAAAGCACAGAACCATTCCAGAGAAACATGGAGGGCAGGCAAGGGCTTTTTCAAAGGATGTGGGGAGGAGAAAGAGCTTCCAGAAAATACTTGAAATAGAGATTAGTTGTTAAGTTTTCTGTATGTTTATATCTGACTGCTTGGCAGTTGTCCCCTATTTTATTCAAGTGAGACTGTCCATCAGATATAAATTTCATTTCTTTTTTAAAAAAATAAACCTGTTTAAAAGCTCATTTCATTTTCCTTCTTTCTCAGATTCCCTTTTTAAGTTTAATTCTATTTTTAACCCCATCATCTACACTTTAAGAGAGGTAATCTTCTAATTCTAACATTCTATATAATTAAAAAAATATTGATGATAATTAATGTCATATGACGAGTAATGCAATGTAATATTGGAACAATGTGATATCCATAGATGGGGCAAGGTCCAGGTTCTGTGTACCCACCCAAGGAAGGATGGACTGAGCAGCAAGGAGAAGCTGAAAAAGAGGTGAGAAGAAGAGGAGAGATGAAAAAGGAGACTGGGAGGAAGGACATGGAGGAGAGAGAATATGAAGAAGAAACTGCCCTTGCTTGGACTTGTACCAGAGACCTGCAGGACATGGAAGGAGACACCTGAAAGAGACAGAGACTTTTGTAAGAGACTCTTTCTGCCCCTTTCTTGTGGGTCCCCACAAGAAGTTGCCTTAGACTTGTGGCAGGCTTTTGAGCCTCAGTGGCCCCATTGAGACCAACCCTGCTTGGCCGGGCATTTACCACAAGGGGATGGGTAACTTTGGGTGTTTATTGGGAAACTACATCCTTTCTGTTCTCTTTCTAGGCACACTAATCCTATTAAGTTCACTCACACTAAGAGAATGCTTTGTCTTACTGTGGCGGATGGCAGAACCCATTTAGATCAGGCAGGTTTGGGAGTCCTGACATGCCCCTCACCCTGCCAGCTAACAATATGACTTACCAAAAATACTGAGCATCGGGGCACCTTAGAAGGGGTATGTGCAGAATTGATACTCTGTCCTAATTTACTGTGGTTTTTCTCTCTCATCTAAGCATGAAAAATTCTAACTTGACTTGATAGAGCAAAAAAATAAGGAAAAAAATCTTCAGTTCACCAATCATTTTTACTGAAATAACTACCATGAACAGAGTAATAACAGAACAAAGGAATGATAAATGATTGTTACTGCCAAGTGGGACTTTTTCAAAAGGATGGTCTCAACAACTTCTCAATCTTGCATGCAGGAGAGGTTTCTAAGGAACAAAGAAGCGATACAGGATGCCAGAAGACATCTATTTAAATGTCACTTATTCAGGGGATAATGAGAATTGAAGGAGTTCCATTTGAGATAATAAACCAATTTTTGCTAGGGAAGATGAAGTAATTAATTATTCAAGGGCAACAACTTCCCCTTCGACTTCATTTTCACAGCCCACATTTACCCTAACTGTTTAAGTAAGAAACAGCCACACAACTTTCACATGGACCTTCTTAAATAAGAAACTGCCTGTAGTTCAGGAGCATCTGTGGTTCCCAGCAGATTCCGTGGGACTCAGGACGACACCCCAGCAGGACAAGGCTCCTGCTAGCCTGCTGGGTGGTGGTGGTTGCTGGGCTGTGGGTCTGGGAAGTTCTGGCTGGCAAAAAGAGGGTGGCCCCTTGATGTGCACAAAGAGAAGCTTCCTCCAGAAGGCAACATGGGTTTGCTTTCAAATATTTCCCTCAAGGAATTGTTGTTGAAACAGAGATCTTGGAACTGAACTAGGGGATAATTCATCTCCACACTTCCAGGATGCTGCTTGGGTTGCTATGAATCGAGGGGAAACACACCCATATTTGAGAAGCCAGTGATACAGCCCTTCCTCTGATATGGAATGTCTTTCACTGTACTGCCTACCTATCTTTCATTCTGTTTCTGTCTGGTTTTCTTCTTACAATAAGAAATGATATGGTTTTGGGGCCTCCCCGGTGGCGCAGCGGTTAAGCGCTGCGCTGTGGAGCTGTTGGCAGCAGCGATGCGAGTTCGACGCCCGGCCGGGGAGAATCCCACATGGTGCGGCAGACCTCTCCTGCCTCGCCCGCTGCTCCCCTCAGCAGTGTATTTCTGATCTGCCTGTTCTGCTCCCCGCTCTGTCTCTGGTGAACCCTCTCGCCGCCCCACGCCTCTGGCCTGTACCCCAGCTTGTATGTACAAATAAAAAAAAAAAAGAAATGATATGGTTTTTCTTTTTCCTCATTCCATTTTCCCTTTTTATTTGGAAGTTTCATGCTACTATTTCTATTAATTTAGTGGTTACAGTACATGGTGCCTAGTTTCTGTTTGGGGGGAGGTTGTATGGGTTGTGTGTGTATAAGTAGGTATGTGGGTGTGGTGTGAGGGGCTGTGCATGTGTGGGAGTGACTTCTAAGCTACTTCTTTCTTCATTTGGGGGAAACCATCTGTAGCAATTGTGAGGCTCTTGGTATAATTCTATCCTTCAGAGACTTTGGGCTCATTGCTGTTAGCCCCATGTTAACATACCACCTACTGTATGGCACTTGAATTTCTAAAACTTTTTGGACCACACAAGTAGTATGATTCAGTTCTCAAACAGCTTGTGGTTGTTGGAGGAAAGTTCTCAGAGGAAAGTTCACTTTCCCTTTGACAACTGTCAAGACGAGGAATGCAAACCTCCTGCTGGAGTCCCAGGTAACTTCTCACCCACCTTGAGGGTGGAGTCTTTGGTGTCTCCAGCTTCCCAAATACATGGCTCCTTGATGCTAGTTCATGGTTTCCACACATCTGAAACCATATTGAAGTACCCCAACTCTGGGAGATTGGGGTGACCTAGGGGAAGTCAGGTTTGGTGTTCTCTTCCCAGGGCTCCTCCCACACTGGTACTCCCCATTCCTACCCCTGCCATCCCCCCCAAACACACGCCATCCCCTTTTATGTCTCTGAAAACTGTTTTTTGTGCCAACCTTGAATTAATTTAAGGAAAAAGTTTATAAAATAGGCATTTTTATCTCACATTTAGTTGTTTCCTTTTGAGGACTGCTCTCGGCAGCCTGCCGTTTGCAGGACTTGGGATTGAAACACAGTTGATGTAAAACAGCAAAATGTGTGGTAGAAAAGGATCCCAATTATTATGCTTATAGATTCTTCCTTTTTATTACTAGGTAGTATTTCAAAGTGTGAATATGTCATATTATGTTTAACCATATAACTATTGGCAGACGTTTGTGTTCCAGTTTGTGGTGATGTGAATTTGCACACATACTTTTAGTTTAAACACAAATTTTCATTTTTCTGGGTTAAATGGCCCTAAATACAATGGATTGGTTATACAGCAAGCATATGTTTAATTTGAAAAGAAATTGCCATACACTTTAACATATTACCTCTGCCTTTTCACAGCCCCTCCAGCAAAATATGCATAATCCATTATTATTGATTTTTGAGAGTTCTCTGTGTATCCTGGATATTAATCTTTTATCAGATATGTGATTTACAAAATCTCTCCCATTTTGTGATTTTTCTTCTGATTTGCTTAACATTATCTTTCAGAAAGCAGATGTTGTTAATTTTTGTGAAACACAATTTGTCTTTTTTTTATGGATCGTGCTTTTGGTATTATGGTTAATAAATCCTTACCTCATCCAAGGTCACTAAGATTTTCTTTTGTTTTCTTCTATAAACATTATAATTTTAGGTTTTACATTTATGTCTATAATGCAATTTTGCTTAATTTTTGTATATGGTATGAAGGATATGTCAATGTACATTTCTCACGTATGTATATTCGATTGTTTAGCACCATTTATTGAAAGTTCTATCTTATCTTTCTCAACTACAATGCCTTTATAACTTTATATAAAACAATTGCCCATATATAAGTGTCCATACACACACACACACACACACACACACACACGTATGCATGTATATGTGTATACATGTGTGTGGAATACTACTCAGCTATTAAAAGATGAAATCCTCCCTTTTACAACAATGTAGATGGAACACTAGGTGTTTATGCTAAGTGAAATAAGTCAGAAAATAAAAGATGAAGGACCACTACTAGACATTTGTAAACTTGAGCTATGGCAACAGCCCACGCAGAGAGGTAACGCACTGCGTTGGATATGCTGGCAGATTTCAGGAAGAGTTCAGCAATCTTGATAATGATTTTAAAATCATTACCATAAATACAACATTTAAATGCTTGGAGATTAATTTCCAAGGAGTAGAAGGGAATACTGATAGATGAGAAGACCCAGAATCACACTTAAGCATCCTCAATATCAAGAGGTCCGGTCTAACTGCGGAAGATAAGACCGACAAAAAGTGCAGAATGACAGTCCCTGAGCTAAGAGGGTAACCAGCAGAGCTTGGTGTAGTATAAATAACCAAAGAAAATAAACTGGCAAAACACAATACTAATAAGTCTTAGACTCTGTGAAAATATGGCAGCTGTCAGAGGCAGAGCAGTAGAGAGAAGGGAGTGGGTGGGATAAATATGATAGTGCCAATGGAGCTTAGCTATGGGGAAATGAAGCATTTGGACAAGTTGAGGTGTGAAACTGAACTCCCAAAATTATATTTTTTGTAAACAAATGGTAAATAAATAACATTTTGATTTCAAAAACAAAAACAGACAAGAAAAAAAACCAACCATTCTGACTGGGGCTAGGGGATGGTCTCCCCTTGGGGAGGAGAGAAGGGGGCTGGCAGGGGCGGGTGGGGGAGAGAGAGGGACAGGCAGAAGGAAAGGTGTGTGGTCATCCTTCATGGGCTTGATTCTACCAGAGCTAGCTGCAGGTGCAATGCCAGTTCAGACACAGCTCAGAAGCCCAAGGTAGGACCCTGTTACCTTTCCTTCTAGATGACAGGCAATTCTTTAACAATCAGGTAGAAATGAGGAATACATTCTTTGGAACTGATTTTAAATAGAAATTCTTATGTCCAAACATTAGCGGAGTCTTCCATCTGTGTCTAATTGTCTTGTTGCCTCTTTTTCATACCTCCCTTCCGTTTCTAAGAACCTCCATGCCTAAGTGATTAATATTCATACAGGAACAAACTCAGCATTTCAAAGTATTGATCTGGTTGCTTTTACCAAAGTACACATTGCACATACTAAATTAATGATACTATGGCATATACACATATTGACAGTTCATGCTGATCATTTGATGTTTCGATAATTTTATAATATTTAGTAAACAAGGATAGCCTTTAAAATGATTTGGGATAGATGTGATTAATTTTAATGTTGGAAGTTATCCACCTGTGTCTGTGCATCTATCTGTTTAATTCTCATCCATTTCTCATCCCTCTTCTTAGAACACGCTCCCCCAAATATGCACAGCTAACATTATCATCTTCCTCGAGATTTTGTTGAATTGTCACTTCAGTGAGAGCCACCAGCACCCATTTAAAATTGCAATCTCTCTTCCTACATGCTGCGTAGATTCCTCCTGTGCATTTTCCCATGCCAATAATCACTCGCCAAAGTACTATATGACTTACTTATCAATGTATTGTTTATTGTGCATTATTCTCTAAAGTTTGCTAATGGTCCAGGTCAGCCTCTGGTATATAGTAGGTTCTCATTAAGTGTCACAAGTTAATATTTCTAATTTTATTTATCCACAGTGGTCTCTTTCCAGCTACCATCATATTTCTCCAGTCTTCTCTATAGACCATAATTCTCAAAATATCATATGCTCCATTTTTCTCCACCCCTCTCCTCTAGTCACCAGATAGAAGTTGTGGTGTGATTAGCTACCACCATTACTTCTGACTTCCATTCCATGCTCTCTCAGCCCAAGTCCCACCCAGCAACAAGAGAGCAATTTGAAAATTAAGATACAGGAGATGTCCTTCTGCTAAAACACTTCTGATGGCTTTCCAAGAAACAGAGAAAAATCCACTCCATCATTTTCAAGACCTCCCCTTCTCTCTCCAGAGCCTTTGTGCTGTATTCCCTGCTGGTTGCTAACCAGATCTGTTGATTTCCTTTAGTTCCTGGACTGTTTCGAGTGCTCAGGAGCCTTGTACATGTTCCTTCCATCCTCTCCATCCTGCTACCCTTGCTCGTCTGTCTCCTGCATCACTGAGCTCTTGGTTCAATGCCCCCTCCTCAGAAAGGCTCCTGACCAGCCCAACACGCTGCCCTGTGCAGCTTTCTCTGTCAGCCAGGTTGCTGTCTTCCTTTCGTTCCACATGTTATAACCTGTAATTGTTTCATCTGTTTATTGTTGTATTACTACTAGTGTTCACCTCTGGACATTGTCCCAAAGGACAGAAACACCTCTGTCATCAGTGTTTCCAGCTCTCAGACTGTGTCTTACTCAGAAAACACACTTGCACAGTGTTTGGTGGATGGATAACATTTCCCAAGCATTTTCTGCTAGGAAACAAAGTCAAAGCTCCATATTGAGTTTTGCATTTTAGAAATTGTCAAAATACTTTCGTTTGATGTAATTTTTGAAGACACCTGCAGCAATTACTCTAGCTCTCTCTGCTCAGGTAGGGCATCAAACTTTTAGATAGGTAAAAATAACACTGGTCAACAGTGAGATCATTACTGACTTAAAAAGACCCTAATCTGTAGTATCTTGGTGTGCTGAACATGAATATAACCCTGAAAGTTTTTATTAGTTCTCATTTTGAAGATATTTCATATAATTCATCTTACATGTTTCACCATGTAAATTTATCCATTAGGACAGCAACAACATCCTAAATCAGCCTAGATGATGAAATATTGCATTGTATTGCATTATACCATCATGCACACATCATCCAGAGTCGATTGCGTCATTTTCTGATGCAATGCAATACTATTGCCAGGCAGCTGCTGAAGTAAACTGACGTCAGCAGTGCACTATATAAAGCCCATTTGGAAAGGTTGAGCATTGAAAATATTTCAGACTTTGTGCAAGACAGTTTAAGCTACTGTTCCATAGAACTGTTGTTATTTTATCCATTAGGCACAATACAGAACAGTAATGCCTCGAAAGTGCATTAATAGCATGGACAATTTCTGCTCAATTTGTGGGGAAGTGACATTTGCAACCAGAAGAAAAGTATCACTTCTCAAGTGAAGAAGGCTTATCATATTTACTTCGGATGCAAGGTTGGTGACCAAGACAAGCCTTGGGCCCCACATAGATGCTGTGCTACATGGACAGCACAGCTTTCACAGTGGTTCAGTGGCAAAAGACCATCAATGCCGTTTGCTGTCCCCATGGTGTGGAGAGAGCCAAGCAACCACATAAAAGACTGTTACTCCTGCTTGGTTCCTCCTCTTTCCAGTGGAATAATGAAACAAAAGAAGTCGAGAATAGTCTACCCAAACATTCTATCTGCATTGAGATGTCCTGCTCAACAACTTGCTGCAGGGTGATGCGAAACGAGCATGGAATGCTTTTCGCCTAGTGTCTACAAACTTTCTTGGGAATGTTAGGGCAGAAACCTCAAAGAACTAGTAGAAGACATGCTGATGCAGTATCAGAAACTTGGCTGCAATATGTCTCCAAAGATCCACTTCCTTCATTCCCATCTGGATTTCTTCCCCGAAAACTGTGGTATGGTTAGTGATAAACAGGGCGAACGTTTTCATCAAGATATCTCATCAGTGGAACAAAGATACCAGGAAAAATGGTCCACTACAACGCTGGCTGACTACTGCTGGACACTCCCTAGAGATGCTCCTGAACAGCTTTACAAGAGACAAGCGAAGAAATCTAAGAAGTAGTCTATGACTTGATTTTTTACAGGTATTAACCGTAAGCTTATTACTATTGGCATGCATTTTGTGATGTTAATATCCACTTATTGCAGATTACAAAAGAACTAGAGCCAAAATTAGGATGTGACTGTCATATTTGTGTTGAGCACATACAAACTGATAGGAAATGACTAATTTTATTTCAATTATATGACTTCTGTAAAAATTTGTTCACCAGTGATTGGCATACATTTTGTGATGTAAACATCAATTTATTGCAGATTACAAAAAAAACTAGAGCCAGAATTAGAATTTGACTGTCATATTCATGTTGAGCACATACAGACTGATAGGAAATGACTAATTTTATTTCAGTTATATGATTTTTGTAAAAATTTGTTGACGAGTGTAATGAGCATAATATAAGGTTATAAAGGAAGAAAGAGAAATAATAGCCAATCAATATGTTAAGTTCAGTTATCAGTGAGGGGAGTTGCAATAATTCTGTTTGGAACCGTCACCACCTCCTACGCTAACCATCTAATCAGCTCCAAATCCTAACACAGTAGCAGGGCAGGAGCTAGAAGATGGGACAACAGGAGAAACAGGTGCTCTCACTGCTTTAGACTGGCTCTTCTGAACACAGTTGGTGAGGAGAGCTGGAACCT
This sequence comes from Scalopus aquaticus, assembly GCA_004024925.1. NCBI lineage: Eukaryota > Metazoa > Chordata > Mammalia > Eulipotyphla > Talpidae > Scalopus > Scalopus aquaticus. The sequence goes on along the minus strand of PVIJ01002444.1, from coordinate 16,824 downwards.
TCAGAAGACCCAGGCAGCTGACCCAGGACTTGACTGGGTGATCTGGACCCTGTCAGTGTTGGCTCACTTAGGGTAGAGGCTTGGGCATGGGGCCAGCTCACCCTCTGAACCTACGATTTCCCAAATTCTAGTGTGTCATCTCTGGTTTCCCTGCTTAGACCTTCCAGTTTCCAATCAAACAGAGGTCTTTCTAAAGATAATTTTTTTAGGACTTCGTGATGCTCATTCAGAGTGAGAGGGCTGGATGTACCTTTAGGTTTTACAGATTGCAGCTCAGGATTCTTCATATTCCAGGAACATTCCAGCACCTACTCTCTGCTAGGAGACATGAGAAGGTGGTCACTGGCGGGCAGTGACTTTCCCACACTCCAGTTCTCCATATCCCTGTGCATCATGGTTCCATCACACTCCACCCTTGGGGAAGCTGCTTTGGTGAGATTAGTACTCCCCTCCACCTCTCACTTGTGCTTGCATAAGGACCAGCTCTGTGCCATTCAGGACCTTCCCAGGCCTCCCTCTCTGGGAGCAGCCTCCTGCAGGGATGATGTACAGTGCTCTGATTCTCCCCACTGTGGGATTCACGAACCAGGCTTGTTGAGAGGGTAGAGGGCAGCAGCATCAGTTCCTTCTGGCCCCAGGTGTGTCAGCCAAGTCTCCCACTCAGGTTTGGTAGTGAAAGTTCACACGCTTGACGATAAAGGCATCTTTACTAGTGATGATGGTGTCATTATATTCTCTGCTCAATTCTTGTATCATGTTTTTAAAATTGTAGTATGATACATAAAACACAACATCATCTTATTTATCATCTTAACCGTTTACCACATCTCAATGTGATAGGTAGTCACAGGACACCTTCTGGCTAGTGACTAGAGGAGAGGGGTGGAGCCTAGTTGACCTAGAAGAGTGTTGTTGAGGGGGAGAGGTTATCATCCAGGTGCTGGTTTATTTGTGAATATGCCTCTCTATCTGAGAGTTTCATCTTCACTCTCAGGGAAAGTGAGGTCACCCTTTCTTTGTTTGTCTTGTGATGTCTCCCCCTCTCTGTCATTCCTTGATGCATCAGGTTCTTAGATGTAAGATAAATAATCCCAATCTGTTCCATTTTTCTTTACCATTTACCTGTTTAAGGACATGTGTGGTTAACCCATTTTGGGACTATTATGAATGCTTTGAACATTCAGGTGTAGGATTTTGTATAGATAGAAGTTTTTATTTCTCTGAAATAAACACCAAGCCATATGATAGCCTCCATAAGGGATGCAGTGATTGACTCTTTAATTAAGAAAAGGGTAAAATTTAGGGAGTAACCATTCCTTCTTCCATAAGGGGAAGGTAAAAGACCCAAGCAAAGAAAAACTTCTCCTCAGCCTCCAGGACCCTTATTACTCTCAAATCAATATAATCTTCATTTCTTAAGGAAAAGGCTAATCTACGTCCCAAGGCGCCCAAGCTAACAGCTGAAGGTAAGGAGAAAGTCGTTACACTTTTGTTGAGGACATAGAAGGAGACATAGGCCAAACATCTCTGTGATAGACTAGTGATCGTTCCCAAGGGAGTAAAGACTCAGTGACTATCAGGGTCTGAAAGGATTGAATAAATTCAGTAAGGATGTCCCAGTTGCAATCACAAATAAAATATGTGCAACCTGTTAAAAGGAAATAGGGTTCAAGAGATCAGCAAAGGCCAAATTGCAGAGACACTTTAATGCCTGTTGAAGAAATTTGCAGTCTACCTAGCAGGGGCAGCTATGAAGAAACTCTGATAAGTATCAGCAAATCATAGTAACATCATGAATATAATGATTAAGATAGTCATTAATAAATATAATTCAAGTAGATGGAATTTATCAAGAAGGATTGGTGGAAGACAAGGAGATCACAAATGATCTTTTAACAGCATTAACACAAGATATCTTAGACTAGAAGTTAATACAGAAGAGGCAAATTGCATTACACCGTGTTTCTCAAATATACATGCATGTCGGTGTTGCTTGAAGTCTTAATGCTTGTGCATTCAAAGAAAGGACATTTCACACACAAATTCAATTTTAAGAATCAAACTTTGCAAAAAGTTGCATTTTGATTTGCTAAGACAGATTCATTTCAAAGATACAATGGTATATTTTTAAGATAAATATATTTGACAGATATGCAACTTTAAAATTAAATTATTTCAATATTTGACAGCTCATAAAATGTATATTAAATGTCATTTCTTCATTTTAAACATATTAACCTTTGAGAGGCACGTAAGTCTTTCAGAAGCAGAGTATTTCAGGAAAATCTGTATTCCCAAAGCCAGGTGTACATTTCAAAAACACGTGCATTCAGTGACATGAAATCCAAGGAGAAAGTCAAATGACTAAGACTGTTGAACCTGAAGTTGTCTGGTATAAGTGAGTGTGGCAGCCTCAGAATCTAGTTCATGGTCTTTCACAGAACACCGCTGATTTAACACAGCAGTTTGAGACCCATAAAGTTACTCCAGGCTATTCATTCTCCACTGATAAATTCCTTTCTCAAATTACCCCAGTGAGGTACATCTTGGACTATGACCAGAACTAGAGCCCTTTGATAACTACTTCAGTTTCCCTCTGTGGACTTGGGTATTTCAGACTTTGTGAATTTAAAAAGTCCCGGGATAGCTAGATGAAAATGTCAGCTATGGATTTGGAGATGCAGAAAAGATGATTGGGAGAGAGCTCAGGGCTGAGTGGTGCCTGCAATCATCAACACTGCTAATACCTGAGGAAGACCAAAAGATTCAGAATATTTAATCACACTTAAGACCCTTTGAAGCGATTATGAGTATTGCTTATGTCCCCTAGGTCACCTCAGCAGAAGTCAAAAATAGAAATGAGATTACCAAAAAACTATCAGTGGGGAAGCCTCTGTTTAGCACACTGCAACCCCATGACATACATGAGAAACTCACATGGTTCTTGAGAATTTTATATCAATAGAAACACAGTCATCTCGGACTCAAAAGCACAAAGAGAACAAAATAAAAGTGAAAGATAGACACAGGTAGATAAGAGAGGAGACAGGCATTATGACTCAAAACAAGTTTTTATTGTGGCTCCCCAGCGAGGTTAGGTTACGGACCCCTAGGGTGAGGTCGGCAAAGTCGCATCCTGGGTCAAGTGGGGGGAACTTATATAGGGAGGTGTTTAGCCTAGGGGGTCTTTGAGGGATCTTCAGTTAATTGGAAGGAGTTGTTTTTTCTTAGGTCCCTCTTTCTCAGACTGGGCTACCTGGTGTTCTGGTAAGGGTGGTGAGGGGGTGGGCACCAAGGTGTCAGGGAAGTTGTTTTTTTTTAAGTTGCTTCCTGCTTAGGTGACTGAGGGGCCATCATGGCTTCCCTTCTGCCAACCCAGGCCCAGACCTAACAAAAAGGTTAATGGATCCTCCAAATTCTACAGGCTGGAAACAAGCTGATAAACTCCTCAGCTGCGAACACTTTCTTCTTTTCATGACAAAGAAAAAATGACTCAGAGTGCAGACCAGCAACCCAAGAGAGGAGCTGTGAGTCCAAGAGGCAGAGCCAGAACCACCTCTCTGTAGAACAGCATGGCCCACAAACTCTCTGTCCTTGCCTGTGCAGAAGCAGATGAAAGATAAGGCAAACTAAAATGTACCTCTTTGTCTAAATGCAGAAACAAAATGATCATTTTTACTAGTGAACGTAGCTCTGTTTCACACAGGAGCAGCCATGCTTCTGCTGGGAATAGGTGCGGACTTTCTTTTTTTTTAACTATTGAAAAAAGAAAGGATGCACTTAAGAGCTCAAATTCCAAGTTCATAAATTTCATCTTCCTGCCAAATACCAAAATTGATTTTTCCTTCAAGAAATCCTGTGCTTCTGTTGGACCAATTTCCTCTGTGACAGCTGCTGAGCCGCTCAGAAGGGATTGTCATTTCATTCTAAAGACTTCTTTATAAGAAATCTCCAGCCCAATCAACTAGAGCAGCCCCAGCTATTACTATTCTGCATCTTTGTTATTCTAATCATTTCAGTAGGCAAAGAGGAAGTATTTACTCAGCTAAAATGGAAAAAATTTGCATAGTAAAGGGGTGGTAGGTTTGTTATTACCATAATAATATGGAATTGTTCTGCAAATATAGGGGGAGTTGGGAATATAGCCTAGTCTCCATCTGAAAGGGTCATTTTATATACCAATTAATATAGGAAGTCATCAGGCCTCTGGACAGAAGCTACTTCTTACAAAACAGGTAGTTTATCAGAGATTAAAGGACTTTTCCCACAAATTTTGAGCAAAAACATAATTGACAGTGATGATGCTACCTGGGTTAGACTGCAGGATGTGGTTAGTATTAGGGAAAAAACTGGTGGCTATCCCTGGAAGGGCTGGCTATCCCTGGGAGTTTCCAGTTTATTTAAAGTCACTTGAATAATTATAAGTAACATGTAATTGAAGGTAGATTGAAGTGTAAGGTTTGGGATTCTCAGTACTTCTCTAGAAGTGCAAATTCTGTCCAGTCATTTCAGAGGACAAACTGTTGGGGCAAAGGATGTCCTGAACAAACTCCACAAATAGGTTTTATGGACCCCAAACCCACCCCAGACCAAAGAGATCTGAGACACCATGGACTGCAAATCCCATAACGTCATCTTCACTGAAGGGAGGATTGCCGGGAACTGAGGGTGGAGTTAAGCAGCCAGGGTTGGTATATAGCCAGGCATGTGGGCCTTGTGGGTCCTGGATTTTTCTCCAGCTTTTAGCTCCTTATTGGGGCTTCAGCTCAGTGGCACTGGTAAGACGCATTCACCAATTTATTCTTTCTTTTTTCCCCTTCCTTTTGTAAATAAACCCTTTATTAGTATTATTGTGTGTGCCTGCAGTTGAGTCTTTTAAGTCCCTTTTAAGCGTACAGGTGAGAACCCACAGTCACGCACCTCATTTTATATTAGGGCTGCCCTGTAACAGAAGTGGGTAAGATGGGCAGACAGTTTGGTTAGAGGCATTGAGGCCCAGCCTTAGGACAGCACTCTGAAGCACACTGAAATAAAGGGCATTCTGCAGGCTGCCCACACCACAAAGCAACACCTGTAGGGGCCAAATTCAGCCCGTTTGCACATTGCAGACATCCTCTGGCCAAGGAGACCCGACTCCTGGACTCCACAGATGGCGGGAACAACTAGGTAAGAACCTGCCATGGAATTCAGGCTGTTTAAGACAAAGATAAAACACAGATCATTAACCACCACTTTCTGCCGGCCAACACATTAACTCCCTTTATTTCAAATAAAGGAGTTTTTTGAAATAAGGGGAGGACACACAGACCAGCCCTGACATAGTGACCTATAACCTCCAGGCAAAACACTGATGGCAGGGGCATGGCCCATGAGTAAGCTGTGAGCGCTGTAACAAATTGTCATAAGTTCAGCAGCTTAAAACAACTTGAAATGTGCCATCGTAAAGTTCTGGAGGTGAGGATGTTGCCAAATGTACAAACTCAGGTCCGTATGTCCACTGCCAGCCTCTCAGACCAGGACACAGAAACATCAGGGCTAAGAGTAGGCAAAGGTTATTGCAGAATGAAAAGCAAGAGAAAGGAGAACAAAAAATACTCAAATCTGCCTCCTCAATGTAGGGGTTCAGGACAAAGAAAAAGTGCAAGACAGTAGAGTCTGCTGGGTTGCTTCCTGCTTGATGATGGTGTAACTCGAAGTTGGGTCTGGAGAGACAACAAAACTGAGCGCCCCTCCCTTCTGAGTGCTGTCTGTCTGCCTGAGCCGGCTTGGGAGCCTGTCTTCCAGGGCTATTTTTCAGTCTGGGCAATGAGAGGTCACCTTGAGGACAGTGAACACTCTTCTCAGCCTTTACTCTGAAACAAAATTGCCAACTTACAAAAAAAATCTGTTTGTTTTTTTTTAGTTTAAAATGGGTAGGGATATTTTTGTCTCATTGTTTGGCTTTGCCCACCCGGCTGTTCTGGCAAGATAAACAGAATCGGAAAAAGACCACCACGATCACCATGGTTTCAAGACATGGGTGTTACCAGGCTAAAACCAACACCCAACAGAAGCAGGGCTGCTTCTGCCAGGGGCCTGCAGGGAAGGAGCCTCCCCTGACTTCTGGCTCCTCCAGGCCCCCTGTATCACTTGACTTGTGGTTATGCCACTGTCCCTGTTTCCATCACACATCTTCCCACGTAAGGGTCCTTGTGCCAACTTCAGGACCACATGGATAATCAGGGAAGTTTCCCCAACTCAAGATCCTGAGGGGGTTCAGAATATGCCACTTTAAAATATGCCCCTTTGACATATTGATAGTTTTAAGTAAAAATACTTGTGAAGTGGAGATATAGCTGGGACTCTGACCCTCCCTTGTCCTGCAAGCAGAATGTCCCTCTCCCCTGGGAAAGGCACCCTCCCTGAGCTAGGAGGAAGTGGGGCACCTTATTACCAAAGAAAGGGATTGTCAGACCAAGAGGGCTGTGTAAACAAACTTTATTAAACTAATCCATATCTTCCCAGTTAATTCTTCACCATGTATTTCCCCTGCCCAAGCCCCTTAATTTTGTCAATTTGTCACAAATTTACTGTTTCTTTATCTAAAAGTTACAGAAGCTACATGCTTTGGTCATTACTTTAAGTCTAATATTTTTATAGGGCTCCTGTAAGTACAAAATTAAATTTGTTTTTCTACTGTTAATCTATCTTGTGTCAATTTAATTATTAAACTAGCCAAAGAACCAGGAAGGGAAAAAGCTTTCTGTCCCTATAATCTCCTTAACTAAATCCCATCTGCATATAAGGTGGGATACTCGCAGGTTCTGCAGTTGCTGTGGATATTTTTTGTGGGGGGGAATTATTCTGCCTAGAGAGTAAGAAAACAAAATGCAAATGTTATAAAGCTTGATAAAATACAAGCAAAGATATGTTTGGAAATAATTGAGAGGAAATTACAGAAGTGTGAGTCCCTACAAGGGTGAAGAGGGGAGCTGAAGGTATTAGTGTGCAGACTGAAGGGTACCCTGGAACCTCCAAACCTGCATACTCTAGATGGGTTCCGCCATCACCCACAATAAGACAGAGCATCTCTTAGCGTGAGTGAACTTTAATAGGATTTGTGTGCATATAAAGAGAACAGAAAGCATCTAGTTTCCCAATGAAACATCTAAAGTTGTCTATCCCCTTGTGAGTTAATGCCCAGCCAAGCAGGTTTGGTCCCAATGGGGCCACTGAGGCCCGAAAGCTTGTCACAATTCTAAGGTACCTTCTGGTAGGGACCCACAGCAAAGGGGCAGAAGGGGCCAGGCAAGTCTGGGACAAAAGGGGCAAAATCAAAGTATAAACCAAGGTAATGGCTGCCACTGCCAGCCTCCCCACGTGTCTCTCACCCACATTTCTTCCAAGTGTCTCCACTTGTCTCTCCTCCACATGTCTCTTTCCATGTCCTCCAAGCCCCTGGTGCAAGGTCAAGGCTAAAAAGCAATCACGCTGCCCTTCACATGTCTGTCTCCATGTCTCCAAGGCTTCCCTGGCTTCCCTGCTGGTCTCCTCGCCACACAGCTGCACCCTTCCTTAGGTGTGGCCAGGAACATGGAACCTCCCCTTTTTATGGAGACTACAGTCACGAAGGGTAGCTGGAGATATGTCCAAATAAGCCAAAGAAGAAATAGGGTCTGGAAAAGTGACTAGAGAACTAGTAGAGAAACAACAATTCATGGCCAAAAAGGTGAGTAAAACATCACTAAGAATGTGTAGTTGAGGGGTCAGTCTCCCCAAAAGAGTCAGTGAGGACTTTCTCCTTGTGCCCAGAGTAGATTTGGTAGGATCTTGGCTGGGAAAGTAGAGGTGAGTTGAACCCCAGGAGGCATATCACCGTGACTTAGAACGCAGAATGTTTTGGTTAAGAGCAATGAGGACCCAGATGTTTAGGAGAAGTTTCTGACCTTGCCGAAGCATCTCACCTTTCTCTACATGAAGAAGAGATCATCAAGTCCTAATCTTCTGCCCTTCTCCTAACAGAAGCAGCAATCACCTCCGCCCTTGTTCTGACCTGAAGAATGTAGTTTGGGGGGGACCTCATCCAATTATAGGCTTATCACTCAAGGTGTCTTCTGCATCTGAAAATCTCATCTTTATTTTCAGAGTAAGAATGAGGTGACCCCCTTCTGGTCTGGCACGTGAAGTCTCCGGCTTTTTTTCCCTGACACCTCGGGTTCCTAAACACAGGATAAATATTCCCACTTCTCCTTTATCCTTTAGAATTTACAGCCATGTAAATTCTCCATATGTGTGTTGCTCAATTGATCTTTCCTTTCGCTAACCTTCTGATGCTGCTTTTATTACTTGTTCAGCCTGAGGAGAACTCAGGGAGGTAAGGAATGATTTCCTTTGCACCCTGACATAGTCAGTGTATGAAGTTGACTAGAACTCAAGAAATAGGGCAAAAACATATTAAGAGTTATGGAAATAACCACTGCAGAAGTAAAAATACACTTCTTTGCATCACATTATTCTCTCTCTCTCTCTCTCTTTCTCTCTCTCTCCCCGCCCCCCCTTTGAACCTTTCACTGATTTAAAATCTTTGACACACTGGAGTTTGACACTTAGCTTTTATGCATACAAGGATCCATTAGAAGGGACAACTTGGAGTTCCCGCTGGTTTTGTCTGTATCACTATTAAAGGAACTGCTTTGCAGGTCAGAATCCAAGCAGTATTTTCCCCACCTTCCAGGCATGCCAGTAAACTGACTCTCAGGCCAGGAAGGAGGCCCCCAGGACCGCAGCACGGAACAGGCAGGAGCAGCACGAGTGGCCTTCCCCGGGCGGCAAACACAGGGAAACACAGGATGCAGAAAGAGGCGCTAACAGTGAGGCAGAATTGGGCGCTAACCGTGGGCAGGCCAGGTCAGTGAGCACCAAGGTCTGGGGCGTGAAGGGTGGCCCAGACCCCACACCTTTAAAACTCTGACCAGCTCCTTGATGACAGGATCTGGAGACTCGCTGCACACTCTTGGGACTGTTCTTTTCATTGGTATGTTTTTATTAAACTGATGTTGATTCTATTCCAGATGTGAATTCAACCATTCCCAACAAATACTTGGCAATCTTCAGAAAAACCCAAGTTACTGAGATGCAAACACACATCTTTACCTGGCCCCCCTCCCCCAGGCACAGGCCTGAGAGAGACTCCAGAGGAAGCAATTTATGGGAGGTGAAGTCACAGCAGCAGGAGGAAAGGCAGGAGAAGGCCAGCACCCCTGAGGCAGCTGGAGTGTCACCCCCAGGGCAAGGAGCTGGGTCTCAGAGGGACAGGGAGCTAGTCTTTCACTCCACACCCCTCAGAGTCTGCGGGGCACTGCAGGGCTGTGCTCCCCTGATACAGGCAGGGAACACAGACAAGAGGCTAATGAGAGGCTCTTAGGCAGAAGAGAGGCAGAGAGAATGGAGCCGAGCTCACAGGTCAGCAGGGCATAATGGAAGCCCCCAACAGCTTCTGAACAGAAGAACATAGCAAAGAAATTTGCATTTATATAAAAAGAAATTTTGCAGGGTTATTCTACATAGGCATTAAAAGCTGACTTTGGAAGCCCTAGTCTGGGGTGATGAAGCTGTGTCTCCCCTCCAAGACCACCACCAAGATGTATTTCCTGTTCTAGGGAGACAGATAAGCAAATAGCATTCTCAGCAATTCAGTCTCCCAATTTTTCTTGTATCAGAATAATCAGCAAGTCACTTAAGCACATCTCAGGGCAGCTTATCTTTGGTCACCAAGCCAAATGGAGTTACAGTGAGGATTTAATGTTTCCCTGTAGATAACCCACTTTAAAAGTGTCCAGCTATATTAAGTGCTCAAACATGTTTTTCCTCTATTGTTTGCAAATTGCTTTTTGTTTATAAGCTCTAATATGGTAGGTGCTGAATGACTTAATGATAACTTATTAAGCACATGCATACGCACTGATGGAGGTGTTCTGGAATTCATTCTGTCATAAACCGCTCTCCACGGAGCAGGAAAGTGTGTGACCATCAGTTGGGCTGGCTGTGGAGATCACTTGCAGAGCAGTTTCGTCACCAAGGAGCCACCTATGAGTTTATTATGATAATCTGAACTTCAGTTCTGAATTCTAGTAGTGGGTTGTTGTAAAAGGAAATAATCTCAGAAAAATGTTCTGCAAATTCTTGATATTGGTAATTTTCAAATCTTTTGACCGCATCCAATGCTGGGTAATCAGCAACCCTGTGCTGTCAGTGTCACGTCAGTTCCAGGGAAGGTGAAAAGGCAACTATTATAGGCATGATAATAACATCCATAAATAGAAGTGAGAGAAAGCAAAAACTTTCATCACTTTTTTTTTTTTTTATGCATGGGGGTAAAATAGGAAACTCAGTTTTCTTTTATGACTTTCTTGAAACTTACAAGGAACAATGTTCAAATTGTGCCTCCTGAAGAAATCAGTTTTCATCTGAATCTTTTGCTATGTTCTCTTCAGGGTCTTCTCCAGGTAGACCGGACCCTTTCCAGTTGAGACTGGTTTTTGCTAGAAGTGGTGAGATTTTCTCTATTCCACCTGGGTAATTAAGGGTACTGACCTAAAACTACACTGCCCTCTACTGGATGACAGGGGAATTCTCCGGAGAGTTACTCTATTTTCAAAAATGCTTTACGAAAATTGTAGAGGAGGTTTGCATCGAAAGCAAAGGGGAACTGTGATGATTGCAAAGTCTCTCACTCTTCAGAGGCAAACTTAGGGGTCCAGTGGCACATTTGGAGGTGGAGGGAGCATAGGAGTTATTCAGCCAGGTGGGAATGAGAGTCAGGCTCACACAATTTCCAGCTCTGCCTGCCCCACTTTGGACTCCAATGAGCTCCTGGCACTCCTTCTCTTGTTCCTGCCTCTATGGACCCCTGACCCTGACCCTTTGACTGACTGATCCCACTGACCACCCAAGGAGATGTTTCCTCCATGCCCAACAGAAAAATTAACCAGGAGGTACTACAGTGCTGTTAGGAAGGGCAGTGGGAAGCTGGCACAGTTTTAAAAGTGGGGAGAAAGTTACATGAGCTATGAGCAAATGCGCTGAGGCAGTGGTGTCCAAGGGCAGGGACCATCAGTGAACAGAACTTACTGAGCCGTCCACAGGTGCATTCATTTATTTCCATGTTCATTCATTCACAAGGAACCATTGAGTACCCCCCTCCCCCGCCATATCACCCCCCCTTCCCCCCATCACCAAGCAAATCTTCTAGACACTCAAGTTGAAGCAAAGATGAGCATGACAGTGGAGCTGCAGAAGGGCTGGGCCACACCAGGGCCACCTGGTGCGTGCATGAGTTCCCCTTTCGTGTGGTTTGTCACACCCCAAGACTCTCACCAAAATCCCACTGGGGTATTCCTGTAAGATCTCATGGAGTAAGCAGTCCTTCCAGTAAATAAGTTTGTGCTGATGAGAGCTTGTTTGCCAATAAAATAACACATATGCTCACAGGGGCCATCTGCATATTGTCTAACACCACGGTTGTCTGCCCTGTGTCCTTCCAACAATCCCATAGTAGTTATAGACTGTGCTGATCAATAGACCATCACTGCACCCTGGAGATTTGCATAACAATGGATCAATCACCACCAGTAATGGATTTGGATGGAATTCCTGAAATAATCCCAGGGGACCATCTTCCACAGAGCATCTAGTATTTCTTGTTTTCAACTTCTCATCAAATTATTTGAATGGTAATATATATTTTGCAAAATTATGGTAAGAATTAAAGAAAGTAAATGTCAGATCCCTGGTTACCTACACAGAAGAGGCACTGAGTCAATATTAGCCATCGTTATTACTTCACCCCTAAACAAAGCACGTGCTGTGTGCATGTGCATTTATGCATGCACGTTGATGTATGTAAAAATATGCATGCCAATTTCTGCTTCAGTATATAAAATATTTAGTACTTGGACTGGAGAGGAGGAGAATTTGGACTGGAAGATCTTGAGATTATAAATATGTTTACTTAGCCTAATGAAACATTTTAAAAGACACTGCTTTGGGTCTTGAAGTCAGCTGCTTTCTCATCTCTTGAGGCGAAGAAAATATACTTTATGGACAGCTGTGAAGCTACCCACTAAATAAAAATTAAATTCAAATTTGTTTTTGAGGGATAAAATCTCATTTGCTTTCATATTTGGAGAAAGTGAAAGAAAAATTACATCCATGAGAGGTGTTTTAGAAAGCAGCTTAAACATCCATAAAAAGGGAAATGGACAAATAAATATATATCTAATGAAAAGGAATAAACAAACAGCACAGATGAACCTTAGAAACAAGAGCTTGAAGAACTGAAGCCAGACACACGAAAGCATATAAGTATGTGATTTCATTGAAACAAAGCTCAAGAACAGGGACGACTAACCTCAGGTGAGAGAACTCAGAATTATAATTGACTCTGGGAGAATGGAGACTTCAGCAAAGTTCCTGGGTGACAGAAATTCACTCATTTCATTGTGATATGCGTACCTAAGTGGACAACTTAGAACTACCTGGTGCATGGTAGATGTGGCACACAGACATGCACACATACACACATGCATACACACATGCATACACATACACAAGCTGAATAAAGAGACTGGGCAGAGCAAGGGAACAACAACTTCTCATTGGTTTGTAACATTAAGTACTTATTTTTTCTGCAGGAAAGCTGAGATCTTGTAAAGTTCCACAGATAAATGTCTATAGATAGGCCTGTTTCTCTACACAGGGCTTCCACTTTCATGCCCATAGAAACATGCTATAGAATTGATTACACAGTGTTTTGAAGATAAGGAAATGCATCAATTTCACATTTAGCTTCAGCTGTTCTTGACTTCATCTGGAAAAAACCCTCTTCATTGTCTAAGAAATATCTGGCTCAGGTCATTTTTCTTGGAAAAGTTTAATTTGTAAGAATTCATCGAGGAAGATCAGATGTTAAGTTGTAAAGATGCCAAATGTCACGTTTCTTGGCTGGCTGGCTAGATGCAGCTGAGCTCAATCAGTTACACCCTTGCCAACTACACACCAACAATGGCATTCCTCCTCAGCATCCCCAGCCCCATTTCCAAGGTCAAAGTGATTGGATTTCACAAAGAAATTGCGTGTTTTCAAATAATGCTCCCAAGGCTTAACAAGTATATAAAAAATCTAATTCCCAGGCACATATCTGAATACCTTTATGAAAAGAGCAGTGAAATGTGAAATACAAACATGACCATAATGGGGGTGTTTCTCTGATCCCATAAGAATGGTAACTGGGGCCTCCCCGGTGACTTAGAGGTTAAGTTTTATCACTATCACCTTGATGACCTATGTTCCATCCCCTAGCCAGGGAGCTGACCCACATGGCATAGCAGGCCTCTCCTGTCTCACCCGTTGTTCCCTTTAGCTGTGTATTTCAGTGTTCTGCTCCCCACTCTGTCTCTGGTGAATCTTCTGGCTGACCCCCTTTCCCCACACCTCTGGCCTGCACCCCAGTTCTCCTACATAAAAAAAAAAAAAAAAATGGTTAGCTTCTCTTTCCAGCTCCTCTTTTTCTACTAACACTTCATTTCCACTTCCTTCGTTTGGCTAAAGGAAGGTCACACTCCTTCGAGTATGGGCCTCTCCAGACTGCTGTGTCTCACCCAAGGTGACAGAAGATCCTTCAGTGAAAATGACAGGTTGGTGACCGACCACATGGAGGACTCTAGGAGCCACCTCGGGTGAGTGACAACCTTCCTTGTTTTGCTGAGATTATAATAACGCCATGATTTGTTGAACTAATACAAAGTGATTTGTCTGTGCTTTGAACTGTAAAAACACATTACAGATGTTCTTAAGCAATTGTAAGCTTGCTCCTAAAAACTGCTCTCTGGATTGGTGTGCACACACTCCCAGGCCCCGGGAACATTAGCGAACAAAACTGGGAGCTGGGCTTTAGAAGCAGAGAAACTGGGTTTAAATCCTTGTTCTATGACTCCCTGCCTGTGCAACCTCTTTTTCATCAATCAAATAGAGATAATGTTGGTGTCCACAGCACATGCTATTCTGAGGGGAAAAAAATAGATAATAGATGTAGAGAATTTAGCAAAGCTCTAGAGCTTTCATAACTATTTACTTAGTGTCTGTATAAGCAGACGGCTGTGATAGAGGCTCTACTTGCAACGAAAACAGGGAACTGCCCTTTCTTTAGTAAAAGAAGCTGTTGTGTATGCCAGAAAAAAAGGAACTGGAATCTAGGAAGTTACAAATAAAATAAACTCATATTCGTTGATGTCAGAGCTCTTACACAGGCTCTCTTTTAGCTTTCACAACAACAAAATGTGGTAGTGTATGTTACAAGATATTTTCAATTTCAGTAGATGTAAACCTAACTCAAAATGGTGTTTAAAAAAAAAGGAAGGAAGGAAAGAGGGGGAGGAAGCGAGGGAAGGAGAAAGGAAGGAAAGGAGGGAAGAAGGGAGGGAGGGAAGGAGGACAAAAAGGAGGGAGGGAGGAAGGGACAGACAGTGAACACTAAAGTGGAAATGGAGTTATGCAACAGCTAGAAATCTTGCAGATTAAATGATGTGTGAATGGCTCTCTCTCGCTCCATTCTTTCTGTTTCATTCCTCTCTCTTCTAGTTTGTTCATCTACATTCCAGCCTGTGTCAGACAAGCTTTCCCTGTGAGCCAAGAAATATGACACTTAACACCCCAGGCTACATTTCTAGCCACTGACAATTCAACAGGAGAGACCCTCTGGCCCCATGATTCTTAAGTTAAATCTCAAGAAAGCCTGTGGGTGAGCCCTAAGGGAGACACTGGTTTATAGAAAGAACAAACTAAGCTCCAAAGTAGCAAAGGAGAGCAAATGATAAATATTAAGAGCAGAAATAGGAAAAAAAATACAAATAAGGACTGTTTTTGTTTTTAAATATGGACAAAACTTGAGCTAGACTGAGAGAAGAGTCAAAAAAAATCATAAAGAGGAGAAATTACAACAGATGCCACCAAAGTAAAAAAGATTCTAAACAATTATATGCCAGTAAATTGGACAACATAGAAAAATGAATGAGTCCTAGAAACATCTAAACTTCTAAGACCAAATCATGAATAGAAAAACTAAAAGGACCAATAATGACTGAAGAGATTGGATCAATCACCAAAAGCCCGCAGCAAGGGGACCAGTGCTTATATTAATTCAAAGAGAATTTAAAAACAAACAAATGCTATGGTGGTGTTTGACTCACTCTTAGTTTGAGCAAAAGACATGAATAAAAGACCATTTGGGGAGATAATTTGAGAAATTTGAGTATGAGCTGAGTACAAAACAGTATTAGGGAATTATTGCAATTTAATTTTTTTTTTTTTTAACAAAGTACCATTGTTTCTCATGCTCGCTCGTTGATATCTTACAGTAGAGGGTTTCCCCCTCAGGTGTGGTCACCGCAGCAGCTCCCCACCACCACCAAGGCGCCCTCAGTCCACCACAGTCCTCTGCTCTTCCTTTTGTAAATTTTGTTAGATTTCATAATTTTAGTTCTGCATTTTGGTTCCGCAGAAAATATCCTTATTTCTTGGAGATGCATATTGAAATATTTATAAGGGAAATATGATGTCATATGTGAAAAGCCCACAGTTAACCTCATATTTAACTACGGAGACCAGGAGCAAGGGAGGAGGGGCCGCACGCTCATGACGTCTATTCAGCAGTCAGTGGACATCCTGCTGCGGCCACCCTGTCTCTGCTCTTGACCTCCCTGCTCTGCTGGTGACAGCAGCCTCCAAGCACCTAAGCTGTGTGACAACAGAGAGCCAAGTCTTAGCTCCAGGAGCAGCTTGAACACAAAAACGAAAGGCCTTAGGAAGCGAAACTGTTGGTCAATATGAAAAACTTTATAGAAACTGGATTTCTCCAAAAATGCCTCAGAAACTGTTCTGCGCTATTCTAGTTCTGAATCTGTTTTTAAATTAGCCCCAGGAGCTAAATCACTGGATACATAGCTGGGAGGCAGAGCACGGCACTGGTAGGAGTTCAGAGGCCAATTCCCCCCAACACACACCCCTCCCACCACACCCTCCCCACCCCTCCCCCACCCACCCCACACCACAACTCAGGCTGAACCGAAACACCACCCCAGCACAATCCAGCTGCTGGTGGACTGAGCTGCCCCACAGGGGAAAGGCCCAGGGAAAGGCGTGGAGGGGGCTGTGCCTCACTGCCCTGACTGGCGCTCTCGAAGAAGCAGACCAGCATCAAGATGGAGCAGAAGAGAATCTGTCTCTCCCCAAGGTCATGGCCAGATGGATGTTGTCTGAGACTTGCAACATGTGGGTTCTTCAAATCCACTTCTCCTCACTGCTTTAGAAAGGGAAACAGTTTTATTTATTACATTTATTTATGTATTTTCTTACACTGTTGTTAATTTTTGGCCAGTAGTTGATTTCTCCCTGTAGAAAAGCAGTTTTAAATACAAAAGCATGTGCTCAAGCTGATGGCTCAAGGCACAAGGAAGCTGATGCATTCCCTGTGGTATAACTGCCACTTTTTCTGAGAAATTTGGGGGCAGGGGTGGAGGGTGAGACACGATTATAGGATTTTGTCTCAGGACTTCAATTTCCAGGCATCTGCAACTATGCTACTTTCGTCACCAGCCTGAGACCCTTGGGAAATGAGGACACTGCTAACCAGCACACAGGGCTCAGAGGGGCAGTGGAGTCTCCAGCATTGAGGAGCTTGACCCCACTCACCGGGTGTCAAGGAGTGTCCTGGGGCCAGTCTCTCCTAACACAGCCTGAACACTGCCTGTGGACTTTGACTTTGCTGCTCTCTCAGATGGCCACCAAACA